>ML316901.1:0-66541 GCA_005239505.1 Nicotiana paniculata | reverse complement strand
AGGAACCTGGAATAATAGTATACAGTATCCAATCCATATTTACAACATAAAAATACAAAAAAAGAAAAATTATTCTATTACATTATCGTTTCACTATGAAATACAATTTCCTAAAAGAAAAAAAAAACAATAATTAACATAGTAAAGAGAGAAAAACACTTCTTCTGCGCAAGCTGGCCTTCAGCGACTTCGAAATCTATATTCCTTAGGCATGTTATGAGGCAACTTGACCATTATTTGGTCAAATTGAATCCTAATCATGCGATAGTGTTAATTTTAAAGGACCTGACCTACTTTGGTGTACTTTTCTTGGAATGAACCTGACCATAAGGAGGTTAGGTTCAGTTCCGAGGATGCAAACCCATCAGTCCTTTGAGTCATTCATATTATGACCTGAATTCTCACAATGGCTTAACTATTCTTAGGCATTTCTTAAGGCATGATTCTGACCATTGATTGGGTTCAGATTCCTGTCTTAATACCTTTATAATGATAATCTAGCTATTCTATTACTGTTTATGCATGATCATAGGGGGAGTCTGACCCTGAATGGCTTAGACTTTTAATCCCACAATGCCAACTAGGTTAAGTTTATATTGAGACTTTCTTAATGAGTTTCTTCAGTGACTAAGGAAACACAAATAAAAGCATCTTTCCATCTGAAACTGAAAGTCCAAAATTTTGCTACTTGGACAGTAGTAACATCAGACCTTCAAACATTTATAGGATGAGTCATGCCATGAAGGAGGCTAGACTTAACCTTGATGATGCTTTGCACCACTTTGACAGAACAGGTTCATGCCTCCTTTTATGGGCTGTATCTGACCGTAAAAGGGGTCAGATTAAACTCCATAGAGGCCCCTTTTTGTAACTTTCAACTCATACTTTTACTATGTCTTTGACTTTTTAGGCATGTTTTTAGAGAATGAATCTGATCATGTTAAAGGATTTAGATTCTCTTCCCTAGGAGCCTTTTGATTACCCACTTCTTATCTAAAAAAAAGAGGTGATTTCCAGCACCTTAGCCTACTGTTTATGCACTACTAAGGGGGTGAGTTTGACTATTAAGAAGTCAGGCTCATTTACCCTAGTGTCAACTATCTAGAGACTTGCTTGTTGAATCTCTTCAGTGACCAAAGAGACCCAGCTAAAGTATATTTCTGCCATCTTATGGGTAAAATCTGACCATAGAAGAGGTCAGATTCAACACCCAAGTGCAGATTATTCCACTAATGGACTAACACAAAACTGACATCCACTGATACTCAATGCATTTTAACTAACTTGAAATCAAAAGCAGAATAATTCTTAAGGATTTAGATACTACACACAACACTTATCTGGATTCTTTAACATCATATCAACTAAAAATTACTTTAGCTTTATAAACCAAGAATAAAGAAGAAGATTCAGATTGACATAATCTCAAAAGAAAACATAGCAAGAATCAAACATTTAGCATCAAACTAACAATAAATTTTGAGTATAATAATTTCATTTAAAGTTCATTGTTACATACCTATTTCGAAGAGAAAAATAATCAAAAGAAACCTGACCAAATAAAGGTCAGGCAGAGAGGAAAATCAGCAAGAGGAAGGAAAAAACCCAGCAGCAACCAAACAGCAAACCCAAAGTAGAGAAAACCCAGGGGAAGATGATTTTGAATACCCAAATGATTGAACTAAGACATCAACCAAAAAAAAAACCAAGTCTTTTTGGAAATAGAATCACAGCTACAAGACAACCTAAGCTCAGATTATTTCCCACTCCTAATGTCAAATCCTTTTCACTTCTGTTTTGTAAGTTTTTAGTAGTCAAAGTTGTGATTTTCAGTCTAAGGGATTCAGAGAAGAATCTGAAAAAAATCCCCTTTCTGTGGTTAAAAGTGTGTGTATATATAAGGACAATTGGGATGGGATATGCTTAGCATATTCCCTTTCCTAAATGAGCTGAAAAGGGTACAGGTACAACAGTCAACCCTATCCTTTTGGGACAACTGTATCTTCCAGAACATTCCAACCCCTTGAAATTCCCTTTCTATCCCTAAAGTATCTGATTTCCTGATATTTATCTAATCTAGAAGGTTCTAACTAATTATTCTTAACTAAGGTTAATTCAATTAAATGAAGATTAGTTGTTTAAATGCCTAAAGTTGGCTTTCATACTACTTACTATGTTCAAGTCATTAAATCAACAATTTAATTAAACTTAAAGGAGGTTAGTCAAACCAGTTCCCTTAAACTTTGGTTAATTTAACTAAACTAAATGAATCTGCCTTAGTTCATTACCCTCAAGATACTTGTTTTAAACAGATTTTATTTTCAGTTACATACTTTAAGAAGCTACCTAAGTAAATTTAAATGTGAGTCCGAGTGAAACAATTATTTTTAAACTTAGTTAATTGATCTTAAACTAGTTATCTAGGACTCAGCTCAACTAAAGTATTAAGTCTACTAGTTGAGTGTGGCTTATTGCCTAATTGCTTAATCAATTTAAGCTCAAATTGACTCCCATTTTGAATTTCAATCAGTAGTCAATTGAACTAATTGGTTTACACAATTTCATTAGTTGTAGTTAGGCTTATCTATTAACTCTTAGTCAATTTAGTGGTCAATCCTATTAAACTGAACTTTTAAACTATTTTAGTCATGCTACGATCTTAGTTTAATTAAAGGAAGTTAGTTAATAATTAGGTAATAAGTAAATTTATTCTGATTTAATTAATTAGTAGCCAAACCTTGTTGCCTTATTAAGGGTTGATTAATTTCAGATTGATCAATTACTTTAAACTTCTTAGACTTAGGTCAATTCATCGTTATTTAGTTCAAATGTATAGTTAATTAGTTGTGTATAATCGTCTAATTAGACCATTATTTGATCGATCGAAACTAAAGTTGAAACCACAAGTAAGTAAGCAAACAGAAAGTATAATTAATATAGGCTTGCCTATCCAACAAAACTAACAATTCAACTAAAACGAACATCATGTTAATTAAACAGAAAGGCTCATGAACTCCTAAAATCATATTAGTACTCAATCTTTAAAGTGAGAAACTTAATAGTCGAGGAAAAATAGGGAAAGAAAGGGGGGGGGGGAACAATCTGGGAGGAAACAATAGTCCCCAACCAGTGAACAATTTGGACAATAAGGTATAGAATAGGTGCACATGCATATTTAGAACTAAAACGACCAAGAAGAGAAGATATTCAACAAAACTACGAACCAAAGATTTCAAGCTAATCGGCTAAACATAGCATAAATGCATTTACAGATCTAAACTAAGTTAAGAATAAACAAATGCTATAAACATGTGTCAAACAGTGATGCATGCGGTTTCATTTTCTTTCTAAAAGTGAAGCAATATCAGAAGAAGAAAAAAAAGATAAAAGGGGGGAAGGGATACCAGTGGGGGGCTAACAAACTCCGGCAGGGTTTGGAAAATATCCAAACCCACATGAATCAACAGCTCTCATCAAGAGTTGTTGACTCATGTGGCTTTGAACCATTAATTGTTTCGGATCGGCCTGGTAAAAGGAAATTAGGTTTTCTGCCTTTCTTAGATCTGAAATCGAAGGGATTCAAGTGGGTATATTGGGAAACTGATGGTGGGATGGGGTTAAGGGGGAGGAGAGGATCATAGGGTGAAAGTATGGGGGTGATTGGAGAAGGTCCGGTGGCCGGACGGCAGTGGGATTCTGGGGCGGCTAGGTTTTTTAGAAAGAAGAGAGAGAGAGAGAGACAGATTAAGGGGAGGGGGTGTTAGGCTTTTTGAGCGAATNNGGGTTTAGTTTGGACATTTATATAGTTAGGGATTGGGTAGTTCTCAGCCGTTGGATCTGGAAAGATCAATGACTGGGATTGATCTTAACTTAAACGGGGTCGTTTTGGTGGTGTAGGGGCAGGCCGGGTTGTGTGGTGTTTGGGCATGGGCCGATGCGGGTAATGAGAGGGATTTTGGGCCTGGGCAATTCTAGCCCAGATCCGAATTTTGCCTATTTTAACTCTAACACTTAATAAAAAAAATGTAGTGATTAGTTCTAACTTAGTTTTTGTCTAATTATAAATTAATTAAGAGTAATATCATTTAATTTAATCTCATATCAATTAAGGAACAAATTTCACAATTTTGTTAGAAAAAATAAATAAATTAATCATTAAATCTACATTGTGTCAAATAATCAACAATTGTGTTGTTATTTATTTCAATCGATTACAAGTAATATATTAATTAAATCTAGTTTAAATTTTAATTAATGAGTAAATTAAAGGTTGAAATTTCTAGTTAAAAAAAGTGATTATTTGAAGAATAATTTTCCGCAATTTTCCAATAAAAAATGATTGAAGTTATGCATCGAACCATGTAAGTTTAAATCATTTATGAATTTTAAAAGACAAATTATGATTTATGTAATGCAAATAATTCACACACAGACATCATTAATTAATTTATTGAATTTTGTAGGAATATATAGTAGGTTAAAAATTACATGCTCACATTATGAATTAAGACTCCGTTCTAGGATTATTATCCATAAAAAGACTAATTTTAATTACCTCAATTTACGTGCACAGTCAGGGCGTGAAACCGAAAAGCTTTTATGTAAAAATATAAGAAAAAATACTTTTAGAATTAAAATTTAGTTTTAGTTGACTTGAGCCAGTATTTTTAGTAAACGGACCCGAATCTGTTTTCCGACGATCCCGGGAGGTCCGCAATAAAATATGGGACTTGGGCTTATGCTCGCAAATGAATTCCGAGATCCAAAGCCTTAGAAATAAATTTTTGAAAGAAATTATTTTGCAGAATTATTAATGAAATAAAGAAAAGAATTAATGTTTGAAACCATTGGTATCGGGCTCGTATTTTGGTTTCGGAGCCCGATACAGATTTTTATAGTAATTGAATACTAACTGTGAAGTTTGGTGAGAATCGGAGTTTATTTGACGTGATTCGGACGTCCGGTTGGGAAATAGTGAATTTGAAGTGTTGAGAAAAAATGATGAGTTTTGAGGTTTAATTCATAGTTTTACATTTTATTTTCATGATTTGATCACACGAACAAGTCCATATAATATTTTTAGACTTGCGTGCATGTTTGGTTTAGATCCCCGAGGGCTCGAGTGAGTTTCGAATAGGTTTGGGGTAAGTGTTCTCCACTCGTTTTTTTTGTTATATTTCAATTACCCAATGTTTTTCATCACTTTTAAACCAAAAACTAAGAATTTTCATGGTAAAAATTGAGTGTTTGGGTAGAATTAGGTAATTTTGTAAAAATCGAATCTTTACCTCGAATTGAGGCCGTATTTTGAAACTAACTGTATATTCGGGCTCTTGGGTGAATGGGTAAATGTAATTTGGTCCGAGCCCCGAGTTTGGACCAAGTGGGCCCGGGGTCGAGTTTTAACTTTTTTTGAGAAAATTTAGGAAAAATTTATATTTTTCAGTAATGTTAGTTCCTTTAGCATTAATTAATGTTATTAAGTTAATTATGGTTAGATTCGAGTGTATTGGAGGTGAATTCAAGAGGAAAAGCTATAATTGAACAGTGAGTGGCCTGCGAAGTTGAGGTAAGTGCTTGGTTTAACCTTGACTTGAGGGAATAGGAATCCCCAACTAAATTGTTATGTGAAACTGCATCTGAGTGGTGTATAGGTGAGGAGACAAGTATCTATGCACTACCAAATTGTCTGCTTATATGATCCTCTCCCCGTTTCCAATTTAATTGCTCAGGTTATAATTGTTTCATGTCCATTGTTGTTTCTATGATTACTTGGCTTGTTAATTTATTGTTAAGTCTGGTTGCAATTAGTTTTGGAAAAGTATTAGTGTATTCCTTGGTTTATAGAGAGCTCCTCACGTAAAGAAGTATATATATATATATATGCTCTTAGTCTACCATAATCTGGTTAGTTTAAGATGGTGCTTGATTCCGTTGAGTAATTTAGGATCTTAAAATGGGATACTTAAGATAAGTGGTTGTGAATTGAAAGAGCCGTACTGATTTCAGACCATATTCTTGATATACTTATAAAGCAAATAGTCATTCATGTTTTCGCATTTGTTACATGCATTTTGTAGTTTGCTGGAGATTGTGATTGCACATTATCTTGTTGTTGACCATGTTTGTACATGGATCTGTAATTATAGTAAAGCTATTCTCCTCTTTGCTACAATGTTTACGTCTACATAAAGGTTGAGTGGGTTGACATTGTTTTACGATAAATATATATATGTATTCCTGCGAGTTTCATTTTTGTGATAATATTGATGAGTTTATGAGAAGTACAATTTTCGGTTTAAAATGGTTGAGATAAACATGTTGTGAAAGGCTTGGCCTGAAGTGTGAAAGTTTTTGATAAATAAATTAATTGATAGTGATAAGGGTGGACAATATGATAGTGGTAAGGGGGGCTAGGGAAAATAAATGATAGTGATAAGGGCGGACAGAGGAAATAAATGATAGTGATAAGGGTGGACAGGAAAAATAAATAATAGTGATAAGGGTGGACATGAGAAATAAATGATAGTGATAAGGGCAGACAGGGAAAATAAATGATAGTGATAAGGGCAGACAAGGGAAGTAAATGATAGTGATAAGGGTGGACAGGGGATATAAATGATAGTGATAAGGGTGGTCATGGGAAATAAATGATAGTGATAAGGGTGGATAGGGGAAATAAATGATAGTGATAAGGTTGGACAATTGGGACCGGGTTGCACGCCGCAACAAGACATTGATGAGGGAGAATATTTATGTTTTACTGATTTTAATTACAAAGATTTGGAAACTTTACTGTTTTACTCTACTGTTTTCCCATATCTTGCACATTTGGTTATTTTAAATTTAAATTTGGAAACTTGGAAAGTTGTGTGAAATTTTGGTGACTGCCGAGGCCTGCAATAGCCGACTAAGTTATGTTATTCATTTATTGTTGCAGTTATATTTTCTTTTTTTGCGTGTTATTTTATTACTTTATTATATACATATATGTTCGCATGTTAAGTTATAAATGCCCCGCCTTAGCCTCGTCACTACTTCGTCAGTGTTAGGCTCACACTTACTCAGTACATGGGGTAGGTTGTACTGATACTACACTCTGCACTCTTTTGTGAAGATCCAGGTACCGGCCAGCAATATAGATTTTTAGTAGACGCTATTCATTATCCGGAGACACGAGGTATATCTGCCGTCATGCGCATATCCCGAGAGTCTTCTCTTAGTCGTAGAGACTATTTTATTATTTTCCTAAAATAATTATGTTATTTCTTTCAGTCTATTGATTGTAGTATTCTTTAGTAGTTCGTGAATTATGACACCAGACCCCGGGGTAGTCTTAGAGTTATTTATATAATTAGTTCATGGCTCGATTTATTTATTTATTTATTATTTTATATTTGGAGTTATTCTTTGGAAACCATTAGATTAAGTTTACTTTAAATTTATTTTATTATGTTTAAAGGGATAATCAAAGGAAAATAGCTAATCGAACTCTAACATTGGCTTGCCTAGCAAGTGTGGTGCTCGGCACCATCATGATCCCTAAGGTTGAGAATTTGGGTCGTGACAAGTTGGTATTAGAGCACTAGGTTCCTTAGGCCTCACAATTCACGAACAAACTTGGTAAAGTTTGAAGGATCGGTACGGAGATATCTGTATTTATCTCTCAGAGTCTATGAAGTTAGGAACAATTTCACTTCTATTCTACTCTATCGTGCAAATTTATTCTACCATTGATGATTGAACTTGTCTATTCTCGTCACATATGGCTCCCTATGAGGCATTATATGGTAGACGGTGCAGGTCGCCAGTTGGATGGTTTGATCTGGGAGAGGCTCGGTTATTGGGTACAGACTTAGTTAAGGAGGCCTTAGACAAGGTCAAGATTATACATGATCGCCTTCGTACATCTCAGTCCAGACAAAAGAGTTATGCCAACCATAAGATTCGTGATGTGGCATTCATGGTTGTGTTGATACCCAATTTTTCCCAAGTTATTTTCAAACTTGCATTCATGGTTCGTATTTTTTATCAAATTATTTCCTGTTTATTCAAAAAATTTATGTTCCATAATTATTCATAATTATGCATAAATGATGTTAAACTATTTTCAAAATGTTTATTACTCAATATATCCCATTAGAATTTGATTATTTTCCAAATTAGCTAATATTGGTATTATTTAGCTAATTTTAACAATTTTTTGCAATAATAACACAAATATACATTTATATCGTTTAAAATCCATAACTGACCATTTTATATTTTTTATACTAGTTAATCATCTTAATTTCAATTGTTTGGTCTTAATTTTATATTTGCGCAATTATTAGCTATTTTAATTAATAATATTTTATTTAAATTAGGTATTTAACATTTGGCCTATTTCTTATTTAAAACCTAGCCAATTAGACCCAACCCATATGATCTTTATCCCCGAACCGACCCAGCCCAAGTCCATTAACCATACCCGGCCCAACCACGGATTCGTCTGAGCCGTTGATCAAATTAGATCAACGACCCATGTTAACCTTTCCTTAATTAAAACTTCACCTGACCCCCTCCCCCCATCTCATTTTCGAGACTTCTCACTCTCTCTCTTCATCTCTTCATCTCTCTCTATCTCTCTGCTAATCTCTAGAAGCCTCCTTGGCTTCTCCCCTCTGATGGGTCCTGTTCATCTTCTCCAACTTGTTTCCTCACCGGAATCTATGGCTCTCTATTATCTCCTGGTCATTTACCTGCCTCTCAACCACTCAGTGACATCCTAGGTTCTTCAGATGAACCTGGAGCGGTTCACTCACCTCCCTTCGGTCTCTTGCCATTCTCCGGCCATCCCCAGCCGTTTGAGTAAGTTTGAAGTCTCTCCGGCTAAATCGAGGCCATTCATGAGGTTTGCCCTCTTTTCTGGGTTCCACAAAACCCTATTCCTCTGTATTTTTAGATTTTTCTTTAAGATCCGTTCTATATTTACAATGCTACAAAGTTTCTTCATGTTTTTCTCCGGAAATTTCTATTTAACAATTTCGAAAACTAGGGTTTCTATACTCTGTTCTCAAAACAGTTTTCCGTTTGATTTTCTTAACATCTATGCTGTGTTTAAGTCATTATATCCTGATTTTATGTTATTTTAACTATTATTGGTGAAAGCCTAAGTATTCTGGGTTGTTCTTTCTTCTTTGACTGTATGCATCCATGTATTCTCCGTGACTCCTATTTAATTTACTACTATGACCTCTTCCTGCTGATTTCTATGAGTACCTCTTTGTGCTGATAAGTGATTGCTGTTGAACTCTTGAAAATTCCGACCTTTACCCTACCGACTCTTTACTGGTTGATTTATATTGGTTCACCGGTGTAAAATTCCCCACTTGTCATGTTTTCCTTAAATACATGTACCAATTTTAAATTACTTCTATACTTTTGTGGTGCTTTCCTTAATTACTTGGGATTTCCTGTGATTGAATCAGAGATTTTCCATATTGATTTTAAACTGATGCCCTATTTTACTTTATACACGGTTAGTTCAATTTTTCTTAATTACCCACTTTGTGCTTGGTTTCATTTGTGCACTATGTGAATGTTTCTACCCTAATCAGCCTTGCTAGACTTATTTTCTTTCCTTATTCTGCCTTGACTTTACCGTTTGTAACTAGACTCCTTAATTAAAGGAGTCCAATTTATCTTAATTGGTGTTGATTGATTGTTATTTCTATAATTTGCCTATGCACTACTCATTTTCAAAACTATATAAAGACATGTCTTTCCTCTTCACCAACACACTGAGATTCATACGAAAATACACTGAAATTCACACACACAGAGACTGATTTTAAGAGCACAAATACACATACATTGCTCTGAATTTTTCTGTGCTTTCATACCTCTTATTTCCCTTTGCATCTATTATTGACTACTCAGTCGGCTGAAATCCAAGACTGAGTAACCCCTACTGCTCTTGTGCTTCTGCATACTTCTTGCTCTCTCTCATTCTACACACTATTGTTCTCTGCTGCTCTCATTTCTTTGCATACTGCTGTTGTTGTGCTATCTCTTACACTTTGATGTTCTCTATTCTCTGACTGGTATGTTTTCTAACTTAGATTTATAGCACCTATACACAATATGCTCCAGTTCTTGTTTATTTACTTACTATTCCTTATGTGTTTTATTCTATGGTTCTACTGTCTACCATGTAAGTAGCTTAACCCCTATCAAGTCTTCCCCTTTTTGTTAAGTCTAAATATGTATCTTGTTTTCTATATGGTTCTTTGTAATTATGTAATTAGCATGCCCCCCTTACTATTTTTCCTTTCCTTGATTCTGATATGTCTCCAGCTCATTCTGAGACTCTGGCATGCTTATGTGTTCATAGGTTGATGTTTCTTACCTCGACCTGATTGTTGTTACTTGTTCTCACCCTCTGCTTACCTGTAAACCTTCCTCTCCTACTACTTGAATATTATGCAATCCCGATCCTATTAATCTATGCTGTTATGTAACAACTATTTGGTAACTACGTGGTAGCTATAACTCTGCCTAACTCTAATATTTAATGTTATTTGTCTTGAATCCCTCACCCCTGTTTGTGTTTGCTCTTTCATGAGTTCTTTTACCTACTGACTGAAGTTGTATTGCTCCTCTATTTGATAAACTGTTTTACCAAAATCCTTCATCATTTTCTGAAATCATCTTCTAAATCTGTTGTCTCAATAACTCTTTTCAAACTCAAACTCTCTTTTAAAATCCAAGCACTTCCCACTACTCTTAGATTCTAGGTTCTGCCCCCTTCATGTGAGCATTGCCTTGGGGACCTCTGAGTACCCATTGAACTCTGATACACAAGGCTGGCCTTCTACACTGCACTTACTCATCCTTGGCTAGGGTACCTGGGTGTGAGCACTGTCCAGGATCTTCTGAGGTCCTTAGAGACTATGACACACTTGGGTTCAAAGGTCATGGCATATGTCAATTGGATCTGGTACTTTGGGCCTACTATCAGGCTCTCTATAGTATAGCTTCTTGATTTTTCTTTCATTCAGTTGTGTAATTTATGCAATATTGGTCTATAATAATTATTTGTAAAACAACTTTGGGGCTGGATAGTGAAAAGGGTGGGGATTATGCATGCTTAGATAGTTATGGATAGAATCATGACTATAGGATTTATTTACCTATGTGTGCAATAATATCATGTTTAGGACTTGCATTTCACTAGTTTTAATTCTCATAAGACAATAATCAGCGTTACGAACGCCTAGTCAAACCTTAGGCCTAATGACATAAAAATCAATCGTTTTATGTCTTGCTTTTATTATAAGTGATCCTTTGAACTAATCAGTCTCTTCTGAAAAACCTTAGAACATTGCTGTTTGTCACTACTTTTACTCCTGCAACTCATGGATTTTCAAAATCATTTAACCTTTTCTGAAATACGTGCAAATCACTCTGTTTATTTAGATCCCTGCTTTGCTTTCAAACTACTGTTTTCTAAAAATTATTCATTCACTTTTTTACTAAAAATTCATCAAACTTGCTGGTCATTCTCTAAATTCCTGCTTTGTCTTTGAACTACTGGATTTCACAAAAATCAGTCACTACCTTCTGCAAATCATTCTGTTAATTTTTTTCAAATCCTGCTTTGCCTTCAAATTACTGAGTTTTCAAAATCATTCATTCCCTTTGCTAAAACTCGCTGAAACCTACTGTTTTCACACTTAAATTTCCTGCTTTAAGTTCTGACTTTGAGACCTTTATTGTGTTTGAGACGTGCTATTTTACTTGTCTTATTTGTGGAGGGATATATGAGCCCCCTAACTGCCTATGTGAATCCTTTATGTGCAAGTCCTAACTGTTTTCTACTTGTCGCCTAGAGTATATCCTTTAAAACCTAGGGGTTCAGCCTAGAACTCACCTTATAGGATTAGTAGTCCTAAACACCCTCCGGGACTCATAGAACGGGACGGGTATTAGCACACAATAAGCTTTCGTGACCAACACACGCGTTTTAAGTACCTTTGCGGGGTGGGAAGGTTAGAATACGGATATGATAACCGATGCGATAATACTATGTGTATCCCCTCTTTGAGGAGTTACATACCAGGTATTGCATTGATGTGATCCGTATTACTTTAAACCTAGGATAATTATTTTTCAAATGTTTTTACTCTAATGTTTCCCAAAACCTTTAAAGATTTTCATACTTGTTTGAAATACCCTCTTATATGAACCTTATTTGCTATTTGTTTACTGTCCAACTTCACAAAACTTCTTGCTGGGACCCATAGTTGTGGATCTTGAGGGGTGCCTAACACCTTCCCCTTAGGATAACTTCAAGCCCTTACCCAATCTCTGGTAATGCAAGCTAGTTCATGATTTATCTACTCCAGGTGCCCTAGCGCACCAAAAAATTGTTAGGTTGTGACTTTTACTTAAACCTATTCCTTTAAGGAGTTGTCTAAAATGTCATAAACCCGATCTCTCCGCACCTGACCCGTGCGAGGAAAAAGGGGGTGCGACAGCATGGCGACTCTACTGGGGATCTTCCCTAGGATTACACCATTACAAGTTGTCTTGTGAATTTGGACCTTTAAATTCTATTTAAATGTTTATACCCTTACCTATTCCCCGTTATATGGTATTAACTGTTTAATTTTGCAAGTATTTATTTTGCCTGAGCAAAACTGATGTATCTTCATATTTTCTTTGTAACTACTTTCAATTATAACTGCTGCATTTCCTTTCTTTACTGCTTTCCTCAATGCAAAAATACATGCCTACTTGTTTAAATGTTATTTTTTGCATATCATGCTCCGCATTCATATTTCACTCGTGCCAAATAAAAATCCTATAGCAACACTTACAATGAGTGGCTGCGCTATTCCAATATTACTACCCCTAAATCCGGAAAGGCATATTTGCAGTAAAACTAGGCGATCAGCGGTGCAGTCGACATTTTCGTGCCTTCCCTCTTGAGTTGCCCGCTCAAGGGTACCGGTCTAAAACCCCATAGAAACCTTACTCTATTGTATGTTTCATGCATCATGGTCAAACCTAGCCAGGCTAACATGTTGTCCGCACAACAACCTTTAAGATAGCCTTGTCCAAAGTCCACTGGGTTTCCTTGGAACCCAAACGGACGCCTTCATGTTCTGTGCATTTATTTGGAGAACTAAATGCTCATGCTAATTATTGTTGATAAATAGTCGAGTCTGGTGGGGGTAAGGGCCTAACCTGTTTGTTTTGGAGAAATGAGGCACGAGGTACCCAGATTCGACATGGTCACCAATATCCACCCAAAAATACTAAACTGGTGGGAGGATCTTCACTCCAGTGACAAAACAGTCATCAGAAAACACTTGGGCAACCTGGCCTCTCTTCTGGACATTCATCCTTACAACATGATGATATAAGCTGCTACCCTGTTCTGGGACTGTGATCGGTCGGTCTTTCGCTTTGGAAATAATGAGATGACACCATTGCTAGAGGAAATAGGAGGGTTAGCCGGTTTAGCTTGGGAGTCTCCAGGGTTATAGATGCCTGAAAATCGTACAGGCCGGGGTTTTCTCAAGATGATGGGACTAAACAAAAATCCAGACTTGGTCTTCTTAGAAGACTCATACATCCCCTTTGACTATTTGTACGAGAGGTATGATCGTAACCAGTCTTATCCCACTCATCAGGAAGAGTTTTCCCTTACTTCTCCGGGGCACATTCACCGCCGAGTATTCGTCTTTATAGTATGCTTCTTGGGTCTGATGGTGTTCCCGGCAAAGAAAGAAAGAATCCACACCTGGTTGGCTATGGTTACCAAGACTCTGATAGAAGGAATTGAAGGGAAGGACTTCAGTATCGTGCCAATGATCATTGCTGACATGTACCGAGCCTTGGAAAAGTGTCAACGAGGGGAAAAACATTTCGAGGATTGCAATCTGTTACTCCAGCTATGGCTCAGTGAGCATTTGCAAAAGAGCGACTACCGTCAGGACATCCATAGGAGAATTTGGGATGATCATATTGCTTTCCATCATCCAAAGCGTATGAAATACATCCCCGACATGTTTGCTCAACCGAAAAATGCCAATGGATGGGCCGAGTTACTAGGAAACTTGACCGAGGATCAGATTCAGTTGATGTTTGAATGGTTCCCAACCGATGAGTTTATTATCCGAAATCGAGACACCCCATTTCTAATATTCATTGGTCTAAGAGGGATGTAACCTTACGTTCCAATCCGAGTCATGAGGCATGCAGGAAGGAAGCAAGTTATACCAAGGGTCGAGAAGATGATTCATCTCAGGGCAGATTTCCAAAACGACGACATCCCTCATAAATGCCAAGATCAGCACTTGTGGCACTGCAAGATCTGGTTAGAAAAGTACACTATTGAACCCGACATGTATCATGCTGGTTACATTCTTTATTATCTGGGATGCTTGGAAGATAACTGGGGTGGAAGTATCGAGCCAGGGTTTGCTCGAGGCCACAGGGTCATAGATAAGAAGTCCGAGGCAACGACTAGACTCAACCAGTTGCGCAAGAGGCTCCGTGATTGTGAAGAAGATCATCACAAAATACACAAGGCCAACAAAAAGCTGATAGAGGAATGGAGAGACATAGCCATCACCTCCACCCAGAGGCTAGCACACTTGGAGCGAGGCATAGTCGACTTAGAAGAGAAGTTCATTAGGAGGATCGAGACTTATAAGAAGGACCAGAGAGCCGAAAGAAGAATTCTAGCCAGGACCTACTTGCTGCTGGGACTCCACGAGATGGAGACGCTGATCAAGGCGAGTAGAGATGCCGAGTCTAGGGAAGGTCCTTCTGGGACCAAGTAGATAGGATTATCTTTACTATGCCTTCTGATGTAATAAGGCCACTGGGCATTAGTGACATTTTATATTTTTTCCATTCTTAGAGTCGTGTTGGATTTGTCTATTTTATTATCAATAAAATGAGGCATTTAGCATCTTAAGTTCTCCAAATTAATTGATTGCTAGGCCTACCTCGGGCTCAAGAGGTTCCCCAATTTAGGATACGCTTTACATTTCTGCACTACGTGCTTAAATATAGCAATATTTTATGACTCATCATTAACCATTACTTTTTTGTTTTTGTTTTCTTTATTTATTATTCCCCTCCCCAAAGGTTATTTCGTGCATTCTGGCATCATCCGCCTACCGCACAAGATCAAAGGGCCCTCCTCCAACTCCTCCTCCTAGTCCTCCCAAAGGAAAAATCAAGGGTAAAACTAAGATGGCAGAGGCAAGCGGCGTCACAAAAGACAACATGGATGAACAGGTTGGGATCACTGATGGTTGGGGTATTCAGGTTCTGCAAAAGGGTATGTCTCCACTAGAGAAGAAGTTGCTGAAGTCCCAAGAGGAACTTGACCAAGTCAAGAATTTGGCTCACCTATCACTTTCCCTCAATGTTTCGGATGTCCACTACCCAAATGCTCCAAAACCTACTTTACCACAAAACATCCCTAAAAAACCGAATCACCCCAAGGACCAAGTCCCGCCAGCACAATGTAATGCATGTCACCATAACATTCCACCTCTCCAGGATCAGACAAAAGACCACTTCCAGGCCTACAATAATCCCATTTATGTGGAAACCGTGGCCCATTCCACACTGCATACCTCTGAGTCTGACGAGAAGGATTGGGTCATCAGGAATTTGGCCGAGGAACTCAAGAAGTTGACCAACTGAGTTCAGGGCGTCGAAGGAGTTAAAGGGATTGAGGTGCTGAACTATGAAGATCTTTGCATACAGCCTGAGGGGTACAAACCTCCTAAGTTCGAGATGTTCAATGGTACTGGTGATCCAAGAGTCCATCTGAGAACTTACTGCGACAAATTGGTTGGCATGGGAAAAGATGAAAGAATCCACATGAAACTCTTCATGAGGAGTTTGAAAGGAGATGCACTGTCCTCGTACATCATCCAGGATCCAAAGAAATGGACTAATTGGGTAAGCATGGCAAAAGACCTCATGGATCGATTCAGGTTCAGTACGAAGAATGCTCCGGATGTATTCTACATCGAGAATTTAATGAAGAAGCCAATGGAGACCTTTCGCAAGTATGCTACTCATTGGAGGTCAGAAGCTGCCAAGGTTAGGCCAGCCTTAGAAGAGGAACAAATGAAGAAATTCTTTGTACGAGCCAGGATCCTCAATATTACGAGCGACTAATTATGTTTGAAGGTCACAAGTTCTCTGGCATCATTAAATTGGGAGAGCGAATCGAAGAGGGCATCAAAAGCGATATGGTTACCAACTTTGAAGCTTTACAGGCTACTAATAAAGATCTGCAGTTAGGTGGTGTGTCCAAGAAAAGGGATGTCGGAGCCATAATGGTTACCCAACAAGACAAGTCCCCGCCCAAGTATATCCAATACCCTCAATCACATACCAACCAGCTCTAAGTTACCAAGCACCCTCACCTGCATATCAAGCTCCACCACCCACATATCATCCTACCTTGCCCAGATATTCCCAACCAGCCCCCGTTTACAATGCCTAAAATTCCAAACCTTCTCACTACCTACTCGCCAAAAATTCCCAAGACCTCGTCCTAACTTTGACCGTTGCCCTCCAAAACAGTATATTGCCATAGCCGAGCCCATTGATCAACTATATGAATAACTCAAAGCCGTCGGTTACGTCACACCCATTCCTTCTGCCACCCCTGAGAACCCTTCTCAGTATATTAACCCAAACAATGCCTGTGCTTACCACTCCGGCATGAAGGGACACATTATCAAGGAATGCCGTTCCTTGAAAGACAAGATACAAACCCTCATAGACAACGAGATCATTGTAGCCAAGGACCTTGCTCCTAATGTTCGCAATAATATGCTGCCAGAGCATAAAGGTGGTTTCCATATGATTGAAGTAGATGACAATTGGGATCTTGAGGGATCAATTGGGCTGATTGCAGAGGGTGATCCGAAGAAGCCCGCAATTACTCTCAAACCAATTGTGGTTCAGATGCAGCCATCCGAGGATGCTGAGGTAAACATGTCCCTTCCACTCGAGTTTGAATCGAGACCGCCCGCAAAGGAAAAGGCCCCAGTGCTGATCGAAGTTGAGTTTGTACGGCCACTCGAAGTAGCAGTCCGGCCGCCTATAACATATACTCCGGTGGGGATGAAGATGACCACACCTATTCAAGTGGCAATGTCAACAATGCTACCCTTTTACTCAAACGCCATCCCATTGTACTACACAACTAAAGCAAGGAGAAAAGGTAAAAGCAAGTCTGAGGAAGCCATTGTTGCACAGGGTATGACCAGAACTGGCAGAGTTTATACCCCTGAACATTTTGCTGAATCTAGCAAGCAGGCCGCCAACCATCCTCCCACTATTGAGACAGGTTCAGACAATCATTGGAGAAAGATCCAAGCCAAGGAGTACTCAATCCTCAACCAGTTGAACAAGACACCAACTCAGATATCTATCCTCTCTCTATTACAAAATTCTGAGATGCACAAGAGCGCCTTACTGAGAGTGCTGAGTGAGGCACACGTACCAGACAATATCACCAGTGGGGAGATGGAAAACATGGTGGGCCAGGTTCTGGAAAGCCACTAGATTACTTTCCATGAAGATGAGCTACCTCCCGAGGGGTTAGGGCATAATAGAGAACTGCACATCACTGTGCAACGTGAGGACCACTTCATTACAAGGATCTTAATTGATGGGGGTTCCAGCCTCAACATTTGTCTGCTGATCACACTCAAGAAATTGGGCAAAAGTCTACATGATATAAAATAAGGATAGATCAATGTAAAGTCCTTCGATGGTTCGCAGAGGTCCACTGTGGGAGAAATCAGCTTGTGCTTACAGATGGGACCAACCTGGTTCGATGTAGACTTCCAAGTGATAGACGTGCCCGCATCCTACAACTTGCTGTTAGGGCGACCTTGGATACACGCCGCTGCGGACGTGGCATAAACCCTACATCAAGCGTTGAAGTTTGAATGGAATCATCAAGAGGTAATCATTCATGGCGACGGTAGCAACCATATCTACGATCGCCTGACTTTTTCGGTCATTGATGGGAGAAGAAAGCTGGGTGGAGAAATCTACCACAACATTGAACGAGTTAACGCCATTGATAAGGACAAATAATGTGACACTAAGATCGAGAGCATGTTGAACTGGAAAGGATACGAGCCAGGCAAAGGGCTCGGTAAAAATCTCCAGGGAATAACGAAACCAATAACACTCAAGAAGCACGATACCACTTTCGGGCTGGGGTATGAGTACACTTGGAAGGAATTCAAGGACTGGTCGCCACCATGGTGAAATCCTTACTACCCATTAGAGCAGCCGATACCTCACCTGGAGCAAACTTTCCTGCAAGCTGATATCATCTACGGTACGGACGAAGAGGAAGCATTAGCGGCAATGGGGGATTTATTTCTGGACGATGAGGACATGGACTTCTGTGTCATTCTTGAAGAGGAGGGGGAGGAAGGCCCTTCCATACAGGTCGTGAGTAGAGGATCATATCCCAAGAATTGGTCTGTCAGGATGACCAAAGCCTGTCGAGCCTCGGGGTAGCAAGGCTAACAAAAAAAGCATTTATTTAAAAAAATTTCTTCCTTTTCGCATTTTTAATTTCTGCAAGAAAGAGCTCCTATGTTCAAACGATTATTCAATTTATCAAAGCATTTGCATTTTCTCTATAAATCGTATATTTACTTGCTACTGTTTTCCTCCCCATTACTTTATTTACATAGCATTACTATTACTTATCTTGATGAACCGACGACTCTGACATGCAATGAGGCAACGCAACAAACGGATTCTGATTCAGACGAGGATGATATAACCGAGGATATTGTTAAAGAGGTTGAGAACTTTGAGAATAGACCTAAGTCAAACTTGGACGAGACTGAGGTTGTCAACTTGGGAAACGCAGAGAACGTCAAAGAAACACGCATCAACGTTCATCTTTCGCCATTAGAAAAGGAGGATATAAGGACATATTCGCGTGGTCGTATAATGACATGACTGGCCTCGGTACATCTATTGTGGCCCCAAGTTGCCAACCGATCCGACATGCCCACCGGTGAAGCAAAAGTTCAGGAAGTTCAAACCAGACATGAGTTTGAAAATCAAAGAAGAGGTCACCAAGAAGATCAACGCCAGGGTTCTACGGGTGGTTGAATACCCGACATGGTTAGCCAATATCGTGCCTGTGCCAAATAAAGATGGGAAGGTTAGAGTCTGTGTCGACTACCGGGATCTCAACCAGGCTAGTCCGAAGGACGACTTCCCCTTGCCAAATATACACATCCTAATTGAAACCTGCGCCAAGCATGAGCTGCAGTTCTTTATAGATGTTTTTGCTGGCTACCATCAGATTTGGATGGACGAGGAAGATGTTGAGAAAACGGCATTCATTATGCCGTGGAGAGTGTATTGTTACAAGATGATGCCATTCGGTCTGAAGAATGTAGAGGCCACCTACATGAGGTCCATGACTACTATATTTCATGATATGATTCACAAGGAGATCGAGGTATATGTGGACGATGTCATCATCAAATCAAGGAGAGTTGATGACCATATGGATGATCTGAGGAAGTTCTTCAACAGGTTAAGGAAATACAATTTGAAACTTAACCCTGCAAAGTGTGCATTAGGGGTTCCTACTGGAAAGTTACTAGGGTTTATCGTCAGTCTCCAAGGAATAGAACTGGATCCATCAAAGGTCAAAGCCATCAAAAAATTGCCGCCACGAAAGGACAAGAAGGATGTTATGGGTTTCCTGGGGAGGCTCAATTACATCAGCCGGTTCATAGCCCAGTCTACTGTCATTTGTGAACCGATCTTCAAAATGTTAAGAAAATATGCTGCAACCAAGTGGACCTAGGATTGTCAAAAAGCCTTCGACAGAATGAAGGAGTACCTCTCAACACCACCAGTCCTGGTGCCACCCGAGCTAGGTAGACCTCTATTACTTTTCCTTGCTGTGTTAGATGGAGCTTTCGATTGCGTTCTTGGGAAACATGATGAAACAGGAAGGAAAGAGCAGGACATTTACTATCTTAGCAAGAAATTCACTCCATATGAAGCCCGGTACTCTTTATTGGAACGCACTTGCTGTGCTCTGACTTGGGTCGTTTCTATGCATATACAACGTACCTCATATCATGGATGGATCCGTTGAAGTACATCTTTCAAAAGCCCATGCCCACCGGCAAACTGGCCAAATGGAAAATCCTATTAAGTGATTTTGACATTATTTACGTGACTCAGAAGGCGGTCAAGGGACAAGCATTAGCAGATCATCTCGCTGAAAATCCAGTGGACGGGGAATAAGAACCATTAAAAACGTATTTTCCCGATGAAGAAGTGTCATTCGTAGGAGAGGACATTGAAGAATCCTACGATGGTTGGAGGATGTTCTTTGATGGGGCTTCAAACTTCAAAGGCGTAGGTATTGGGGCAGTCTTAATATCATAAACCGGTCAGCACTATCTAGTATCCGCCAAACTCAGGTTCCCCTGCACCAACAACATGGCTGAATATGAGGCCTGCATCTTGGGGCTCAACTTGGCCATCAACATGAACGTTCATGAGTTATTAGTTATTGGTGATTTAGACCTATTGATATACCAAGTACAAGGAGAATGGGCGACCAAGAATTCCAAGATACTTCCATATCTACATCGTGTACAGGAGTTGAGCAAGAGGTTCACAAAGATAGAGTTCCGGCACGTCCCCAGAATCTAGAATGAGTTCGCCAATGCATTGGCTACCTTGTCATCTATGATCCAGCATCCAGACAAGAATTTCATCGATCCCATCCCAGTGGGGATCCACAATCAGCCGGCCTACTACGCCCATGTTGAAGAAGAAGTAGACGAATGGTATAATGATATCAAGGAGTACTTGGCAAACGGAGAATATCCAGAACTTGAAAATGCTACTCAGAAATGCACACTTCGAACATTGTCAAACAATTTCTTTCACAGCGGAAATATCCTGTATAGGAGGACTCCTGATTTGGGTTTACTAAGGTGTGTCGAAACAAAAAAAAGCAACAAAACTATTGGAGGAGATACATGCTGGTGGTGCGGTCCTCATATGAACGGGTTCGTTCTAACAAAGAAGATACTTCGGGTCTATTATTTCTGGATGACCATGGAAACGAATTGCATCCAGTATGTTTGGAAATTCCATCGTTGTCAGATACATGGGGATATGATAAAGGTACCTCCCAGTGAGCTTAATGCAACAAGTTCGCCATGGCCGTTCGCCGCTTGGGGCATGGATGTTATTGGACCAATCGAGCCTGCCGCCTCCAGTGGACACAAGTTTATTCTGGTTTCCATTGATAACTTTACCAAATGGGTCGAAGCAGCCTCTTACAAAGCAGTTACTAAGAAAGTCGTGGCCAACTTTGTCCGCGACCGCATAGTTTGTCGATTCGGAGTTCTAGAGTCAATCATTACCGAAAATGGTTCCAATCTTAAAAGTGACCTGATGAGAGCCATGTGTTAAACCTTCAAGGTCAAACACAAGAATTCCATAGCATATAAACCTTAGATGAGTGCAGTCATTGAGGCTGCCAATAAGAATATCAAGAAGATATTGAGAAAGATGATAGAGAAGCACAAGCAATGGCATGAGAAGCTGTCATTCGCCTTACTGGGATATCGCACCACAGTCCTCACATCAACTGGGGAAACCCCTTACATGTTGGTTTATGGTACATAAGCCGTTATTCCTACCGAGGTCGAGATTGCATCCCTGAGAATCATACAAGAAGTCGAGCTTAGAGATGCAGAGTGGATACGAAGACGTTATGAGAAATTGGCCCTCATAGACGGAAAAAGAATGAACGCAATTTGTCATGGTCAGCTATATCATAATAGAATGAAAAGAGTCTTCAAAAAGAAAGTCAAGCTGAGACGATTCACACCGGGGCAGCTGGCGTTAAAGAAGATCTTTCCTCACCATGGCGAAGAAAAAGGGAAATTCTCTTCCAATTGGCAAGGCCCGTACATGGTTCACCGAGTGCTTACAGGAGGATCACTCATACTTGTAGAAATGGATGAAGAAATCTGGCCAAAGCCAATCAACTCAGACGCAGTCAAACGCTACTATGTGTAACTTTCATGCTTTTGTCAAATGTTGTAAATCGATCTACGCCTGACCTGATTCCCGTTTAAGAGGGGATACGTAGGCAGCCCTATGAGTTCGGTCACATTTTAATAAAAATTTCATTTCCCCCACGAATGGAAACTGGGGAAAATTTTGAGGAGGGACCTCAAAATTCCGAAGCAAATGCAGCCGAGCACCGCACAAGCAATAGCCAGAATCATTCACCCATCAAACTAGGGCAGAATTTTGAGGAGGACCCTCAAAATTCTATAGCAAGAGAGGTTGCAATTTCTTGAACCGCGTCGTGGTCGTTGGTTCATCCAAAGAAATTACTTTAAATTATATGTTATATTTTTATAAAACCATGCATATTTGCTTCTCAAAACAGCTTGTTAGCAACACTACCCTTGTGATATGAACAACGAAGTCCTCGTTATCAAGCAGACAGGCCGAGCCGAGCCAGTGGGGATGCGAACTAATCCTCCCATTTACAAAACTCACAATTTTTCTTTGGATGCTGGCACGAAGACGGCAAAATCCCAGAACATAGTACTATCTTCGCAAGATGCATATTTCTTAAGGACACGCTCTCAAACTCGTCGCACATGCCGACGCTTACTATCATCACAAACAACGCTTATTCACCACAATCGTATCACCACAGTTTATCATCAGCTAAGAACTCTTACTGTCATTTATTTTCCCACACTTCATAAGGCTATTCTTCCTTTCAAGACTAAACGTTGTCTCCCCTGCATTTTATTTCCTGCACTGCATAAGGCTATTCTGCCTTTCGAGACTAAACGTTGTCTCCCCTGCATTTTATTTCTTGCATTGCATCAGGCTACCATTCTACCTTCCGAGGTTCTACGCTACCTCCCCTGCATTTTATTTGTGTCATTGCATAAGGCTACCATTCGGCCTTCCAAGGTTCTACGATATCTCCCCTACATTTTATTTCCTGCATTGCATAAGGCTATCATTCTGCCTTCCGAGGTTCTACGCTACCTCCCCTGCATTTTTATTTTCCGCATTGCATAAGACTACCATTCTGCCTTCCGAAGTTCTACGCTAACTCCCCTGCATTTTATTTCCTGCACTACATAAGGCTATTCTGCCTTTCGAGACTAAACTCTATCTCCCCTGCATTTTATTTCATGCATTGCATGAGGCTACCATTTTGCCTTCTGAGGTTCTACGCTACCTCCTTTGCATTTTATTCCCTGCACTGCATAAGGCTATTCTTCCTTTCGAGACTAAACGTTGTCTCCCCTGCATTTTATTTCCTGCATTGCATAAGGCTACCATTCTGCCTTCCGAGGTTCTACGCTACCTCCCCTGCATTTTATTTCCTGCATTGCATAAGGCTACCATTCGGCCTTACGAGGTTCTGCGCTACCTCCCCTGCATTTTATTTCCTGCATTGTATAAGGCTATCATTCTGCCTTCCGAGGTTCTACGCTACCTCCCCTGCATTTTATTTCCTGCACTACATAAGGCTATTCTGCCTTTCGAGACTAAGTGTTGTCTCTGCTGCATTTTATTTCCTGCATTGCATAAGGCTACCATTCTGCCTTCTGAGGTTCTATGCTACCTCCCTTGCATTTTATTTCCTGCATTGCATAAGGCTACCATTCTGCCTTCCGAGGTTCTACGCCACCTCCCCTGTATTTTATTTCCTGCATTGTATAAGGCTAACATTCTTCCTTTCGAGGTTCTACGCTACCTCCCCTACATTTTTATTTCTTGCACTGCATAAGGCTACCATTTTGCCTTCCGAGGTTCTACGCTACCTCCCCTACATTTTATTTCTTGCATAAAGCTCCTATCTATCTCTTCTAAGCAACTACCTTTCGTGACGTTATTTATTTATGCTTCTCTTGGGCTAAGCTCTGCCCTTCTTTTCTTTCGATCGCAAGACTAAACTCTATCTTGTTAGCATAATACTACTACATTCTTCATGGGCTGAAATATCGCCAACTTGTCCAAAGGCGTCATCGTTTGGAGGCACCATCTTGATGGCCCGAGAACATCATTTCATGGACTGAGGATCTCTTCTATTAATTTGCATATCATTATTCAAAGGCACCATGGTTTGGAGGCATCATCCTCATGGCCCGAGAACATCATTTCATAGCCTGTGAATCCCGCATCCAACGATTCATGGCCCAGGACATCATGGTCTAAGGACATCATCCTCAATTGTCCAAAGACAGCATTCATAGTCCAACGGGAACTTGTATCATGTTTATATTGTGAACGATATACACTTGTTATTTATTTGAAGGTAATCCGGCAGGGACGGCCATCCGGGCAGAAGCGGACCGCTCCAGTTCTCCAAATGACCCCGTAAGACCTTCCTACTTTACCTTACCTCGCACCTTGTGTCTGTTCTTGTGAAACATCACCGCTATATTTCGTCGATGATTTCAGAACTACATACGGCCTGATCCCTGTAAAACCAGGGATATGTAGGCAGCTCAGAAGCAAGGGTACGACTTAAGTCTCTCACACAGTTTTCGTTCGGTCAAAATTGGCCATCATATCTTTACCCGACAACTCTCTCATCCTTCCCGGGTAAAGCGGGGCAGCTGTTGATACCCAATTTTTCCAAAATTAGTTTCAAATTTGCATATATGCCTTCAAAATCCCTCTTTATGATAAATAATATTTTTGTCATAATTTTTCGTATTTTTTATCAAATTATTTCCTGTTTATTCAAAAAAGTTATGTTCCATAATTATTCATAATTATGCATAAATGATGTTAAAATATCAAAATGTTTATTACTCAATATATCGCATTAGAATTTGATTATTTTCTAAATTATCCAATATTGGCATTATTTAGCTAATTTTAACAATGTTTTGCAATAATAGCACAAATATACATTTATATCGTTTTAAAATCCATAACTGACCATTTTATATTTTTTATACTAGTTAATCATCTCAATTTCAATTATTTGGTCTTAATTTTATATTTACACAATTATTAGCTATTTTAATTAATTATTTATCTTATTTAAATTGGGTATTTAACATTTGGCCTATTTCCTATTTAAAACCTAGCCAAATAGACCCAACCCATCTGATATTTATCCCCGAATCAACCCAACCCAAGTCCATTAACCATACCCGGCCCAATCCCAGATTAATCCGAGCCGTTGATCAAATTATATCAACGGCCCAGGTTAACCTTTCCTTAATTAAACCTTCACCTAACCCCCTCCACTCGTCTCATTTTCGAGACTTATCACTCTCTCTCTTCGTCTCTTCATGTCTCTCTATCTCTATACTAATATCTAGAACTTCCTTGGCTTCTCCCCTCTGATGAGTCCTATTCATCTTCTCTGACTTGTTTCCTCACCGGAATATATGGCTCTCTACTATCTCCTGGTCATTTACCTCCCTCTCAACCACTCAGTGACATCCTAGGTTCTTCATATGAACCAGGAGCGGTTCACTCACCTCCCTTCGGGTCTCTTGCCATTTTCCGGCCATCCCTGGCCGTTTAAGTAAGTTTGCAGTCTCTCCGGCCTAAATCGAGGCCATTTTCATGAGGTTAGCCCTCTTTTCTGGCTTCCACGAAACCCTAGTCCTCTGTAGTTTTGTTTTTTTCTTTAAGATCCGTTCTATATTGACAATGCTACAAAGTTTCTTTATGTTTTTCTCCAGAAAAATTCTGTTTTAACAATTTTGAAAACTAGGGTTTCTATACCCTGTTCTCAAAACAGTTTTCCTTTTGATTTTCTTAACATCTATACTGTGCTTAAGTCATTATCTCCTAATTTTATGTTGTTTTAACTATTATTTGTGAAACCCTAAGTATTCTGGGTTATTCTTTGTTATTTGACTGTATGCATCCATGTATTCTCTGTGACTCCTATTTAATTTACTACTATGACCTCTTCCTGCTGATTTCTATGAGTACCTCTTTGTGTTGATAAGTGATTGCTGTTGAACTCTTGAAAATTCCGACCTTTACCCTACCGACTCTTTACTGGTTGATTTATATTGGTTCAATTGTGTAAAATTCCTCGCTTGTGATGTTTTCCTTAAATACATGGTTCTGTATATTCTGCCTATAAGTCTGTACATATTTTAAATTACTTCTATACTTGTATGATGCTTTCCTTAATTACTTGGGAATTCCTATGATTGAATTCGAGATTTTCTTGACTGATTTCAAACTGATGCACTATTTTACTTTATACACGGTTAGTTCAATATTCCTTAATTACCCACTATGTACTTGGTTTCATTTATGCACTATGTGAATGTTTCTGCCCTAATCAACCTTATTAGACTTATTTTCTTTCCTTATTCTGCCTTGACTTTACCATTTGAAACTAGACTCTTTAATTAAAGGAGTCCAGTTTATCTTAATTGGTGTTGATTGATTGTTATTTCCATAATTTGCCTACACTACTCGTTTTCTAAACTATATAAAGACATGTCTTCCGTCTTCACAAACACATTGAGATTCACACGAAAATACACTGAAATTCACACACACAGAGACTGATTTTGAGAGCACAAACACACATACATTGCTCTGAATTTTTCTGTGCTTTCATACCACTTCTTGCCCTTTGCATCTATTATTGACTACTCAGTCGGCTGAAAGCCAAGACTGAGTAACCCCTACTACTCTTGTGTTTCTGCATACTGTTTGCTCTCTCTCATTCTACACACTATTTTTCTCTACTGCTCTCTTTGCTCTGCATATTGCTGTTGTTGTGCTATCTCTTTCACTTTGTTGTTCTGTATTCTCTGACTGGTATGTTTTCTAACTTAGCTTTATAGCACCTATACACAATATGCTCCAGTTCTTGTTTATTTACTTATTGTTCCTTATGTGTTTTATCCTATGGTTCTACTGTCTACCATGTAACTAGCTTAACCCCTATCACGTCTTCCCCTTTTGTTAAGTATGAATATGTATCTTGTTTTCCATATGGTTCCCTGTAATTATGTAATTAGCATGCCCCCTTACTATTTTTTCATTTCCTTGAGTCTAATATGTCTCCAGTTCATTCTGAGACTCTGGTATGCTTACGTGTTCATAGGTTGATGTTTCTTACCTCGACCTGATTGTTGTTACTTGTTCTCACCCTCTGCTTAACTGTAAACCTGCCTCTCTTACTACTTGAATAGTCTGCAATCCCGATCCTATTAATCTATGCTATTATGTAACAACTATTTGGTAACTATGTGGTAGCTATAACTCTACCTAACTCTAATATTTAATGTTATTTGTCTTCAATCCCTCACCCATATTTGTGTTTGGTCTTTCATGAGTTCTTTTACCTGCGGACTGCAGTTGTATTGATTCTCTCTCTGATAAACTGTTTTACCAAAATCCTTCATCATTTTCTGAAATCATCTTCTAAAACTGTTGTCTCAATTACTCTTTTCAAACTCAAACTCTCTTTTAAAATCCAAGCACTTCCCACTACTCTTAGATTCTAGGTTCTACCCCCTTCGTGTGAGCATTGCCTTGGGGACCTCTGAGTACCCATTGAACTCTGACACACAAGGCTGGCCTTCTACACTGCACTTACTCATCCTTGGCTAGGGTACCTGGGTGTGAGCACTGTCTAGGATCTTCTGAGGTCCTTAAAGACTATGACACACTTGGGTTGAAAGGTCATGGCATATGGCAATTGGATCTGGTACTTTGGGCCTACTGTCAGGCTCTCTATAGTATAGCTTCTTGATTTTTCTTTCATTCAGTTGTGTAATTTATGCAATATTGGTCTATAATAATTACTTGTAAAACAACTTTGGGGCTAGATAGTGAAAAGGGTGGGGATTATGCATGCTTAGATAGTTATGGACAGAAATCATTACTATAATTTATCTACCTATGTGTGCAATAGTATCATGTTTAGGACTTACATTTCATTAGTTTTAATTCTCGTAAGACAATAATCAGTATTGCGAACGCCTAGGCAAACCTTAGGACTAATGACATAAAAATCAATCGTTTTATGTCTTGCTTGTATTAAAAGTGATCCTTAGAACTAATCAGTCTCTTCTGAAAAAACCCTAGAACCTTGCTATTTGTCACTACTTTTACTCCTGCAACTGCTGGATTTTTAAAATCATTTACCCTTTTCTGAAATACGTGCAAATCACTCTGTTTATTTAGATCCCTGCTTTGCTTTCAAACTACTGTTTTCTAAAAATTATTCATTCACTTTTTTACTAAAAATTCATCAAAACTGTTTGTCATTCTCTAAATTCATGCTTTGTCTTTGAACTACTGGATTTCCAAAATTAGTCACTCCCTTATGCAAATCATTTTGTTTATTTTTTTAAAATCCTGCTTTGCCTCAAATTACTGAGTTTTAAAAATCATTCATTCCCTTTTCTAAAACTCGCTGAAACCTACTGTTTTACACTCAAATTTCCTGCTTCAAGTTCTGACTTTGAGACCTTTGTTGTGTTGGGGCCGTGCTATTTTACTTGTCTTATTTGTGGAGGGATATATGAGCCCCCTAACTGCCTATGTGAATCCTTTATGTGCAAGTCCTAGCTATTTTCTACTTGTCGCCTAGAGTTTATCGTTTAAAACCTAGGGGTTCAGCCTAGTACAAACCTTTTAGGATTAGTAGTCCTAAAACCCTTTGGGACTCATAGAATGGGACGGGTAATAGCACACAATAAGCTTTCATGACCAACACACGCGTTTTAAATACCTTTGCGGGGTGGGAAGGCTAGAATACAGATATGATGACGGGTGCGCCAATACCATGTGTAGCCCCTCTTTGAGGAGTGACATACCGGGTATTGCATTGATGTGATCCGTATTACTTTAAAACTAGGACAGTTCTTTTTCAAATGTTTTTACTCTAATGTTTCCCAAAACCTTTAAAGATTTTCATACTTGTTTGAAATCCCCTCTTATATGAACCTTATTTGCTATTTGTTTACCGTCCAAATTCACAAAACTTCTTGGCTGGGACCCACAGTTGTGGATCTTGAGGGGTGCCTAATACCTTCCCCTTAAGATAACTTCAAGCCCTTACCCAATCTCTGGTAATGCAAGCTAGTTCATTAGTTATCTACTCTAGGTGCCCTAACGCACCACAAAATCGTTAGGTGGCGACTCTTCCTTAAACCTCTTCCTTTAAGGATTTGTCCAAAATGTCATAAACCCGATGTCTCCGCACCTGACCCATGCGAGGAAAAAGGAGGCGCGACAGGTTGGAAAGACGGTGTTGCTTTGAGTATCACCCATGAAGGGTGTTATGAGATTTGGAAAGAAGGGTAAGTTGAGCCCTAGGTAAATCGGGCCGTTTGAGATTCTTGATAGAGTAAGGGAGGTAGCTTATAGACTTACGTTGCCTCCAGGATTATCCTCAGTTCATCCGGTATTCCATGTGTTTATGCTCCGAAAATATCATGGTGACCCGTCCCACGTGTTAGATTTTAGCTCTGTCTAGTTGGACAAAGACTTGATTTATGAGGAGGAGCCGTTCTAGACCGGCAGGTTCGTCAGTTGAGGTCTAAGAGTTTTCCTTCAGTTCGAGTGCAATGGAACGGTCAGCCCATTGAGGTAGCAACTTGGGATTCCGAGTTGGACATGCATAGTAAATATCCACTTTTTTTTACCTATTCAGGTAATTTTCTATGTCCGTTCGAGGACGAACGTTTGTTTTAGAGGTGGAGATTGTGATGACCCAAGGGGTCATTTTATGAATTAAGACTCCATTCTAGGCTTATTAGCCATAAAAAGACTAATTTTAATTACCTCGATTTGCATGCATAGTCTGGGCGTGAAACCGAAAAGCTTTTATGTGAAAATATAGGAAATAATACTTTTTAGAATTAAAATCTGGTTTAATTTGACTTGAGTCAACATTTTTAGTAAACAGACCCGGATCTGTGTTCCAATGATCTCGGGAGGTCCGCAATAAAAAATGGGACTTAGGCGTATGCTCGCAAATGAATTCCGAGGTCCAAAGCCTTAGAAATCAATTTTTGATAGAAATTGTTTTGTTGAATTATTAATGAAATAAAGAAAAGAATTAATGTTTGAAACCATTGGTACCAGGCTCGTATATTGGTTCCGGAGCCCGGTACAGATTTTTTATAGTAGTTGAATACTAACTGTGAAGCTTGTTGAGAATCAAAGTTTATTTGACGTGATTCAGACGTCCGGTTGAGAAATAGTGAAATTGAAGTGTTCTTGAGAAAAAATGATGAGTTTTGAGGTTTAATTCATAGTTTTACATGTTATTTTCATGATTTGATCACACGAACAAGTACGTATAATATTTTTAGAGTTGCGTGCATGTTTGGTTTAAATCCCCTAGGGATCGGGTGAGTTTCTAATATGTTTGGGTTGTGTTGCGCTCGTTTTTCTTATGTTTCGACGCCGTTTCTTCAAGAATAAACGATATCATATTGAACATATGAGCTCCGATTGATTTTTTGATTGAAGAATTAGATCCGTATCATTATTACAGACCCGTAGCAAAAAGAATCATCGAATTTGGATATCATATGAGGATTTTATGATCATTTTACTAAGAATAGGTTACCAGATTTTTTAGATTAATTACACAATTGCCACTGACGGCGTATATAAAAATCTGCATGATTTGCAAATATTAAAACCTACATATCTCCTTTATTATAAGGTCAAATTGTGTGATTCAGAAGACTAACTTGACAAGAATTCACAAGGAATCCATTGGAGAAATAAAAATCGAGTTTCAGGATCATTTGGTACGAGAAACGAGGAAGAATAGCTGGTAAAAAAAAAATATAAAACTAGGGTTAGTTCATTCGGTCATATTTTGAGTTGGGGAGCTCCGATTTGGGCGATTTTGACCATAGGGATTGGGGTAAGTGTTCTCAACTGTTTTTTAATTATATTTCAATTACCCAATGTTTTTCATCACTTTTAATCAAAAACTAAAAATTTTCATGGTAAAAATTGAGGGTTTGGGTAGAATTAGGGAATTTTGTAAAAATCGAATCTTTACCTCGAATTGAAGTCGTATTTCGAAACTAATTGTATATTCGGGCTCGTGGGTGAGTGGATAAACATAATTTGGTCCGAGCCCCGAGTTTGGACCAAGTGGGCCCGGGGTCGGGTTTTAACTTTTTTTGAGAAAATTTAGGAAAAATTTATAATTTTCTGTAACGACCCGACCGGTCATTTTGCGTTATCGGACCCCTTTCCCCTAAATGAAACTTTCCATAGCAGAATTTTATGATTTATGACTTGCGGGGACTAGTGGTCCGGGATTCGAAGGTTTTTTGAGTGCCATAGGAAAAATTGGTTCCTTAAGGCTGGACTTTAAGGCCAAGTTTGACTTCGGTCAACATTTTTGGATAAACGACCCCGGAATCGAGTTTCGTCGGTTCCAGTAGCTTCATGTGATGATTTCGCACTTAGGCGTATGTTCGGATTGGGTTTCTGATGACCCGGGAGCATTTCGGTGCCCAATATTGAAATAAGAAGTTCCTTAAGCCCATATTTTGGGTTGGGACGCATTTTTGTGTTTTCGAGGTCCGAATGGAATTTCGAGATCGGGAATAGTTTTGTTATGTTAATTATGACCTGCCTGCAAAATTTGAGGTCATTCCGAATAGTATAGACCTGTTCGGCGCAATGGAATGATTTTGAGTTTTAGTGATGATTTGAGTGTTCCGTAAGCTTGAGCGAGTCCTTCATATGATTTGGGACTTGTTGGTATAATTTTTCAGGGGCTCGGGTGGGCCCAGGGGCCTCCCGGACCCCGCACGGGGTCAAAAACCAGCAAAATCCAATGTTGGTGCAGCTGCTTCTGGTGTGACCGCACCTGCGGTCGTCCAGTTGCAGGTGCGAGGCTTCCCCTACAATCCCCTTCACGCAGGTGCGGAAAACCCATGGAGCCCTCCTCTTTCGCAAGTGCAGAATTGTGCCCGCTGGTGCATAATTCCTTCGCAACTAAGACTCCGCTGGTGCGGAGTTTCCCTAGCAGGTGCGACCCCAGCTCCAAGGCCTAACCTCCGCAGGTGCGGGACCGCACATGCGGACCCAAAGTCGTAGGTGCGAAAATCCCTGTGAGACAGAGTTATTTAAGGACCAAAAACACGGGTTTTCTTCCTCATTTTCAATTCCTAAACTCCATTAAAAAACCCTAGATCTTGGGAGGGGCTGTCCAAAGCCATTATCATCCAAGGTGAGCAATTTATCCTCTAAGTTGTCAATTATACATGGAATTCAACTATTTTGATTCTTTAAAAAAAATACCAAATCATGGGAAAATTGGGTAGAAACTTCTAGGGCTTTGATAATTAGTGAATTATCCCATATTAGATTCTTGAATAAATTATATAATTTCGCTCCTTAGGCTTCGGGTAATCTATTCCTCCAAGAATTTTCCGAATCCGAGCTTGTGGGCCCGGGGTTGGTTTTTAGAATTTCCTCAAGAATGTCAAAAAATCGGGTAGGCTAGGATGAATTTCCTACTTTGAGCATGCATTGATGTTGTTGAACTATATTTGGCTAGTTGCGAGCCGTCGAGGGTATATTTCAGAGATTCGGGCGCATCCTTGATCCGAGGGGTGGTTTCGTCGTGAGGTGAGTCTCCTTTCCAACCTTGGAAGGGGGAAATGTCCCCATAGGTTCCTTGTTTGCTATGTATACATGTTGTGGGGGCCACGTACGTACCAAGTGACGAAAGTCCGTATGTGGCGACTATATTGCTATGTCGGGTAGCTTTAGGACTCACGAGCATGCTACTATGTGCCTTATTTGTACTTTTTATGTGATAGGAGTTAGAAATTGCTGTTAAATTGTTATGGGAACATGAAACATTTTGATTTGGATCCCAATTGGCTATATGTGGTATTGTCACAGTCCTGTCGAGTTCACAGTTGAGTTGGTACACACACGTACTTATATATACATATATACACTTGATATCGAGTCAGCACACGAGTCGCAGGGATGATGCGCGACCCTGGGATAGCTTATTATTATTATTATTATTATTATTATTATTATTATTATTATTATTATTATTATTATTATTATTATCGAGTCAACACACGAGTCGCATGGATTGAGGTGCGATCGTGGGATAGCTTATTATTATCGAGTCAGTACACGAGTCGCAGGGGATGATGCGCGATCATGGGATAACTTATTATTGTATCGAGTCAGCACGCGAGGCGCAAGTATGATTCGCGATCGTGGGATAGCTTTATGACCCCAGTCCTTATGACCACTTTTATGACTCCGGCCGGTTGTCTTGTCATGGTATGTGTATGTCCACTTGAGTTGAGTCACTTAATACAAAAATGGGAGTGTCAAGTATTGGTTAAAAGTGAGTTTTTGGTACCTTGTGTCCCTTTTTAGTTATTACTTGGTTTTTGTTATATGCTACATACTTGTTGCTCACTATTTTTCCATGCCTATTGTTTTAGTCATATTTCGTCATATATATATCATATTGCTGGACCTTAGTGAGTATCTAGTCGACCTCTTGTCACTACTCCTTTGACTTTGGGAGGGATACTCACTGGGTACATATCTATTATGTACACATACTGCACTTCTTCTTTTCTTTCTGTACTTGACTGTACAGACCGGGAGGCTGGCACATCTGACTATCAGGCCGGTGTAAGATACTGACCAGGCGGAGTCGACTTCGTGGTGAGCTGCTCTTCTTAGCAATCTCTAGCAGCACCCTGGAATTCCCTTTTGTTATTTCCCCTGTCTACTTCATTCAGACTATGGGATTGTATATATTTATGTATTTTGGTGTATTCTGATAGTTGCCCGTGATACTCGTGACACTAGTTCCTGGCACACACGTGCGTACATTATTTTTGTGTTTGTGGGCTGCATTGTCATACATATGCTTATCTTTTGACTCACGTATCAGATGTCTTATTTTCATGTCATCGGCCAATATCATGTAAATAAATGCTTAAAAACTGGTAAAAGTTGGATTAATTAATCACATGGGAAGGGTAACACTTAGTAGAATTCATGTTGGCTTGCCTAACCCTGTTGTTGGGCGCCATCATGACTCGTGTGGGAAATTGGGTCGTGGCAATATGGTATCAGAGCTCTAGGTTCACGTAAGTCTCAAGAGTCCCAGGCAAACCCAGTAAAGTCTTGCGTATCGGTACGGAGACGTCTGTACTTATCTACAAAAGGCTACAAGATGTTAGGAAACCACTACTTGTTCTTACTCTATCGTGCAGTATATGATTTACTAAATTCATGTTTCTATTCTCTCACAGATGGTGAGGACGCGTGCATCTCATGTGCCTGATCCGGGAGAGGGTGCCGCCTCCGCCGCTCGAGGCCCTGGTAGGGGTAGGGGTAGAGCACCTGCCCGTGGTAGGGGACGAGGGCGTCCCAGAGCTATACCAGTCCCGCCACTAGAGGACCCTGTATTAGAGGAGCAGGATGAGGTACCTCCAGCAGACCCGACACCCGTAGACTTTATGATGGCGCCGGGCTTTCAGGCAGCCATGGGCCGTATGACAAGATTCATGGACACCATGTCTCAGGATGGTTTATTTCCAGTAGACCCTGTCACTTCACAGGCGGGAGGGGGAGCCCAGACCCCTACTGCCCAGGCTGCAGGTCCGACAACAGCACTACATCCCACCCCGGGCACACTGCCCGTGGATGATGCCAGCCTGCAGCAGCACCCCTAGAGCCCAGACCAGTTGTGGGTGGTGACCAGCATAAGATGTTAGACAGATGGACCCGCTTACGCCCTCCAGTCTCCGGGGGTGAGCGAGGGGAGGATGCCGAGGATTTCATTGATAGGTGCAGGGACAAACTGCACAACATGGGGATCCTAGCGTCCCATGGGGTGGATTTCACTGCATTCCAGTTAGAGAGCAGAGCTCGCAGGTAGTGGCAGTCTTATATTCTCAGCAGGACAACCGATTCTCCTACTATCACTTGGGAGCAGTTCACGTAGATGTTCTTGGACAGATATATTCCACCCTCTGAGAGGGAAGAGCTGAGGGGTCAGTTTGAGCGGTTGGAGCAGGGGCAGACGTTTGTGACAGATTATGAGACCAGATTTTCAGAGCTGTCACGACATGCTCTTATGATATTACCCACCGACGCTGAGATAGTTCGGAGGTTTGTAGCAGGGTTTCATCCAGGTATTAGGTCCACCATGGCTCGAGAGGTGGATATGGGTACCCCGTACCATCTTGTGGTCGAGATAGCTCGACGGATTGAGGGATACTGGATGAGGAGCAGGGAGCAGGGTCAGCAGGACAAGAGGGCCAGATTTGCAGGTGATTTTAGAGGTGCTCCATCTAGGGGTAGGGTCAGTTTGGAGGCAGTCGGTCCAGCATGCCTCCATATGTGGCACCTCCATAACCTCCCCGAGGTGTCCTAGTTATTCCCCAGTTCAGTGCCATGCCAGAGCGCTCTTATCGTCCTCCAGCTATTTAGGGTTCTCCCAGTGGTCATTCCAGTCATCAGAGGTCTTTCAATCCTTATTTCAGTGCTATGCCTGAGGGCTCTCATCGCCCTCCGGCCATCCAGGATTCTTTTTCGGGTCAGCAGGATCTATCATCTACGAGATGCTTCGAGTGTGGGAACTTAGGCCATATCAGGAAGTATTGTCCCAACTACGGGGCAAGGTCGTGCAACAAAGTCACCAGCCCGCGATTTTAGTACAAGCAATTCGATCGCCTAGAGGTGGGGGTCAGGTTGGCAGGGGCCGTCCTAGAGGGGGAGGCCAGTCCGGAATGGGTCAGTCAGCTCCAGCTTGTCCTGGGGAAGCTCAACCTTCAGGTGCTCCAACCAGGTTTTATGCCTTTCTGGCCATATCGGATGTAGTGGCCTCAGACGCTGTGATCACAGGTATTATATCAGTATGTGGTAGAGAGGCTTCAGTATAATTTGATCCGGGATCCACTTATTCATATGTTTCAGCCTTATTTGCTCCTTTTCTGGATGTCTCTCGAGAGTCTTTGGGATCTCCTATATATGTGTCCACTCCTGTGGGCGACCCTGTGGTGGTAGACCGGGTGAATTGGTCTTGTGTGATCACCTTCTGTGGGTTTGAGACCAGAGCCGACCTTTTATTGCTCGACATGGTTGATTTTGAGGTTATTCTGGGCATGGATTGGCTATCTCCTTATCATGCCATGCTCGATTTCCATGCCAAGACAGTTACTTTGGCAATGCCTGAGTCTCCTAGGCTGCAATGGATGGGTTCTTCAGTTAGCACATCCAGCCGGGTTATTTAATTCTTGAAGGCTCGACATATGGTCGAGAAGGGTTGTCTATCCTATTTGGCTTATGTGCGGGACACCACGCCCGAGTCTCCGACGATTGATTCTGTACCAGTTGCTCGAGAGTATGCTGATGTATTTCCTTAGGATCTTTCGAGCATGCCTCCGGACCGTGATATTGATTTCTATATTGATTTAGCCCCAGATACTCAACCTATATCTATCCCTCTGTATCGTATGGCTCCGAAAGAGTTGAAGGAGCAGCTTGAGGAGTTGTTAGCTAAGGGTTTCATCAGACCGAGTGTGTCGCCGTGGGGTTCTTCAGTTCTATTTGGGAAGAAGAAGGATGGGTCTATGGGGATGTGTATTGATTACCGCCAGTTGAACAAAGTTACCATTAAGAACAAGTATCCCTTGCCGCGCATCGATGATTTTTTTGACCAGTTGCAGGGTGCTCGTGTGTTTCCTAAGATTGACTTGAGATCAAGGTATCACCAGTTGAAGATTCGGGCTTCAGATGTTCCGAAGACTGCTTTTCGTACGAGGTATGGCCATTATGAGTTCCTGGTGATGTCCTTTGGTTTGACTAACGTCCCAGCAACCTTTATGGACCTGATGAATAGGGTGTTCAGGTCGTATATTGATTCATTCGTCATTGTCTTTATTGATGACATTTTAATTTATTCCCGTAGCCTGGGGGAGCACGAGCAGCATTTGAGAGTCGTGCTCCAGACCTTGCGAGAGCAGAAGCTATATGCTAAATTCTCCAAGTGTGAGTTTTGGTTGGATTCCATGGCATTTTAGGGCATGTGGTATCCGGAGAGGGTATCAAGGTTGATCCTTAGAAGATCGAGGAAGTTCGGAGTTGGTTGCGTCCTACTTCAGCTATTGAGATCAGGAGATTTTTGGGCCTAGCAGGTTATTATCGCCGATTTGTGGAGGGTTTCTCTTCTATTGCAGCTCCATTGACCAGATTGACTCAGAAGAATGTCCCGTTTTGATGGTCTGACGAGTGTGAGGCGAGCTTTGAGAAGCTCAAGACAACATTGACCTCAGCACCAGTTCTAGTATTGCCATCCGGCTCTAGGAGGTACACGGTGTATTGTGACGCTTCACGCGTTGGCTTGGGGTGCGTGTTGATGCAGGAGGAGAGAGTTATTACTTATGCTTCACGCTAGTTGAAGGTTCATGAGAAGAACTACTCTGTGCATGATTTGGAGTTGGCGGCGATTGTTCATGCTCTTAAGATCTGGAGGAACTATTTGTATTAGGTGTCCTGTGAAGTCTACACCGACCTCCACAGCTTGCAGCACCTATTTAAATAGAAGGATCTTCATTTGAGGCAACGCAGATGACTTGAGTTATTGAAGGACTATGATATTACTATTCTTTATCACCCGGGCAAGGCTAATGTGGTTTTATTTTTGTGATAATATTGATGAGTTTATGAGAAGTACAGTTTTCTGTTTAAAATTTTTGAGATAAACGTGTTATGAAAGGCTTGGCCTGAAGTGTGAAAGTTTTTGATAAATAAATAATTTGATAGTGATAAGGGTGGACAATATGATAGTGATATGGCGGCCAGGGGAAATAAATGATAGTGATAAGGGTAGACAAGGGGAAATAAATGATAGTGATAAGGGTGGACATGGAAAATAAATGACAGTGATAAGGGCAGATAGGGGAAATAAATGATAGTGATAAGGGCAGACAGGGGAAATAAATGATAGTGATAAGGGTGGACAGGGGAAAAAAATAATAGTGATAAGGGTGGACAGGGAAAATAAATGATAGTGATAAGGGTGGACAACTGGGATCGGGTTGCACGCCGCAACAAGACCAGAATTTCACAAGGGATCCATTGGAGACATAAAAATCGAGTTTCAGGATTATTTGGTACAAGAAACTAGGCAGAATATCTGGTAGAAAAAAAATTATAAAGCTAGGGTTTGTTCAATTGGTCACATTTTAAGTTGGGGAGCTCGGATTTGGACGATTTTCACCATAGGGACTGGGATAAGTGTTCTCTACTCGTTTTTTTGTTTATATTTCAATTACCCAATGTTTTTCATCACTTTTAAATCAAAAACTAAGATTTTTCATGGTAAAAGTTGAGGGTTTGGGTAGAATTAAGGAATTTTGTAAAAATCGAACCTTTACATCGAATTGAGGTTAGATTTCAAAACTAATTATATATTCGGGCTCGTGGGTGAATGGGTAAACGTAATTTGGCCCGAGCCCTGAGTTTGGACCAAGCGGGCCCGGGGTCGGGTTTTAACTTTTTTTGAGAAAACGTAGGAAAAATTTATACTTTTCAGTAAAGTTAGTCCCTTTAGCATTAATTAATGATATTAAGTTAATTATGGTTAGATTCGAGTGTATTGGAGGTGAATTTAAGAGGAAAAGATATAATTGAACAGTGAGTGGCCTGCGAAGTTGAGGTAAGTGCTTGGTTTAACCTTGAATCGTGGGAATAGAAATCCCCAACTAAATTGTTATGTGAAACTGCATGTGAGTGGTGTATAGGTGAAGTGACGAGTATCTATGAACCGCGAAGTTGTCTGCTCATATGATCCCCTCCCCGTTTCCAATTTAGTTGCTCGGGTTATAATTGTTTCATGTCCATTGTTGTTTCTATGATTACTTCACTTGTTAATTTATTATTAAGTCTGGTTGCAATTATTTTTGGAAAAGTATTAGTGTATTCCTTGGTTTATAGAGAGCTCCTCACGTAAAGAACAGGCAAATCCTACAAGGTATGCACATAGTATATATATGCTTCTCTTAGTCTACCATAATCTGGTTAGTTTAAGATGGTGCTTGATTCCGTTGAGTAATTTAGGATCTTAACGGATTCTTGAGACAAGTTGTTGTGAATTGAAAGAGCCGTACTGATTCTAGAGCCCATATTCTTACTATACTTATTAAGCAAATAGTCATTCATGTTTTCACATTTGTTACATGCATTTTGTAGTTCGATGGAGATTGTGATTGCATATTGTCTTGTAGTTGACCATGTTTGTACATGGATCTGTAATTATAGTAAAGCTATTCTCCTCTTTGCTACAATGTTTAAGTCTACATAAAGGTTGAGTGTATTGACATTGTTTTACGATAAATATATATATGTATTCCTGCTGGTTTCATTTTTGTGATAATATTGATGAGTTTATGAGAAGTACAGTTTTCTGTTTATAATTATTGAGATGAATGTGTTGTGAAAGGCTTGGCCTGAATTGTGAAAGTTTTTGATAAATAAATCAATTGATAGTGATAAGGGTGGACAATATGATAGTAATAAGGGCGGCCGGGGGAAATAAATGATAGTGATAAGGGTGGACAGGGAAAATAAATTATAGCGATAAGGGTGGACAGGAGAAATAAATGATAGTGATAAGGGTGGACAGAGGAAATAAATGATAGTGATAAGGGTGCACAGGTGGGATCGGGTTGCACGCCGCAACAAGACAGTGATAAGGGAGAATATTTATGTTTTACTAATTTTAATTACAAAGATTTGTAAACTTTACTGTTTTACTCTATTGTTTTCCCATATCTTGCACATTTGGTTATTTTAAATTTATGTTTGGAAAATTGGAAAGTTGTGTGAAATTTAGGTGATCGTCGTGGCCTGGAATAGGCGACTGAGTTATTTTATTTATTTATTTATTTATTTATTGTTGCAGTTATATTTTCTTGTTTGCATAGAATTGTTTTATTACTTTATTATATACATATATTGTCGCAGGTTAAGTTATAAAATCCCCGCTTTAGCCTCGTCACTACTTCGTCGGGGTTAGGCTCGACACCTACTCAGTACATGGGGTCGGTTGTAATGATACTACACTCTGCACTCTTTTGTGCAGATCCAGGTACCGGCCAACAATAGAGATTTTTAGTAGCCGCTATTCATTATCCGGAGACACGAGGTATATCTGCCGGCGTCCGCATATCCCGAGAGTCTTCCCTTAGTTCGTAGAGACTGTTTTATAATTTTCCTAAAACAATTATATTATTTTTTTCAGCCCATTGATTGCAGTATTCTTTAGTAGTTCGTGAATTGTGACACCAGACCCTAGGATAGTCTTAGAGTTATTTATATAATTAGTTCGTGGGTCGGTTTATTTATTTGTTTATTATTTTATATTTGGAGTTATTCTTTGGAAATCATAGATTAAGTTTACTTTAAATTTATTTTATTATGTTTAAATGGATAATCAAAGAAAAATAGCTAATCGAACTCTAACATTGGCTTGCCTAGCAAGTGTGGTGTTAGGCGCCATCACGATCCCTAAGTTTAGGAATTTGGGTCGTGACAACTACATTATTTACTGATTCTTAATGTTGTTTCCATAATTAGGACTTTCTAAACTTAGCCCTAATTATTGGTTCTATACTTGTACTGTTTGAAACCTTTCCTTATCCGTTACATATGATTTCTTTACGGGTTAGCTGTCTTTCTACCGTTTGAGCTGATTCCCTTAATTAAGGGAAGACTTGGACTGATTTTACTCTAATTGATTCCGAGTTCTATAATTACTTAAAAATTTGACTCTTACCTTATTTACCTAGATTTCAAATCTCTATATATATGGATCTCTTCTACTCTCATTACATGGTCTTCTACACACACGAACTCACATTAGTTCACAACTCTCTCATACACTCATAAACTCTTCTGCTTACTTTTGTACTGGCTATTGTTACTGAATTAGCCGGCTGCAAGCCAAGGCTAACTATTGCAATTTCTTGTTCTTCACTTTGTGTCTATTCTCCTTACCGGTATGTTCTGATTTTAAATTCAAGTTCCAAAATCAATGTGTTTCTTCTATTGCTTTAGTTTATCATTTTACTAATTTGTTTCTGTCTATTGTTTGCTTCTCAACGTGTGTTTAACTTTTTTTACTTAGTATACTAGTGATGTTCTAACCCCTTTTTAGGATCAGCCTATTTATGAAAATCTTTGTTCCTGTGTAATCTGTCTCCATGTGACTCCACCCTGTCTTTTAATGCTTCTATAAGTTGCTTAGTTCTGGTATGCACCTATTGTGCAATTGTTACCTTAAGTTGTTCTGCTCATATGCTCAATTATGTTTGATACCACTATGTCTTCTATTATTTGTTCTGAAATTCCTACTCCTATACTATGTTTACATCATTAGTTATCCCCAATCCCACAAGTCCCTAAGCACTTCTGATTCTATGCAACCATGTCCGCAACTAGAAATTCTGGAACCCATGATATATTGTCTCCTATTCCTTGAGACTTCTATGCTTATGCTTGTTATGTGCTCACCTTGGGTGTTGTATCTGTCCCCAACCCCCTTACCCCTGTGTGAAGGACTGTTGTTTGAGTGTTGCTGAACCTGATATGTTCTGTAGTTGATCTACTTTTTTTTAATTACCCTACTTTTGTTCAAACTATTTTACTACTAAACCACTTCATACTTTTATAAACTTCAACTGAATCTTTTCAATACTGTTTTATACCAAAGTATTTTCAAAACCATGTCAAGCACTCTCACTTTACTCTTAGGTCCTTAAGTTCTGATCCTCCAGTGTGTGACTGCTTTGGGATTCCCGTGAGATCCCTCTGAATTCTGATGCACTAGAGCTGGCACTTCCACACTACACTTAGTCAGTTCTGGCTATGAAATCTGGGTGAGAGCACTCCCCGGGATCCTTGAGGTCCTTAGGGAACTCTGACACACCCGGACATGAGAAAGGCTACGACTTTGGCATATGAGGCTATGGACAATTTGGTACATTTGGGCTTACTTCAGGGTCCCTATAGTTCAACTTCTTCTTTTCCTTTATATATTTATGTAATTTATTCAACTGGTTTTGTAATAATTATTTGTAAACAGATATTGGGTTTGGCTAGTGAAATGGTAATCAATCTCTTTAAAAGTTGGAACACTGCTCGGTTGTGTTTATTGTTTAAAGACACAAGTTTTAAAATCAGTAGGCAAAGTGATTAGGTCCCTGATCCTGAGTTTATAAAAATAAAGCAGCATATTTCTGTGCATTGACATTCACTTAGATATCCTGTCTTAGGATCCTGTTTAATAAAACTGCCTCTTGTTTGTGTTTGAGATATGCTGATTATGTGAATTACTTGTGGAGGTAAATCTGGGCCTCATAACTGCTTTCCTGCATTTATCTAATTCGTCATATTTGTTGTTTCCTGTCGTTTATAATTTTATTCTTTTAATACCTTAGGGGTCTGTCTAGAATTACCTATACTTAGAGGTCCTAAATTTCTCCAGAACCATTAAGAAGGGACGGGTAACAACATGCATAGATATCTCTAAATAAACTCGTTTAATAACCGCTAAGGGGTGGGGTAAAGGATAGATATGGATATGATAACCGGTGCGCTAATGCAACGTGTAGCCCGTCACTGAGGAGTAATTACAGGGCATTGCATTGATTTGATCCTATAGGATTAACAACCTAGGACTCCCCTATTCCCTACATATGTGTGCTTAGACTATGAATCTTTTCACAACCATTACTTGTTGCCATGTGTATACTTGACTGCTTATTTGCTACTTGCTAAAATTCACAAAGTTTGTTTGGCCGGGAACCATAGTTGTGGACTTTGAGGGGTGCCTAACACCTCCCCCTTGGAGTAATTTCAAGCCCTTTCCCAATCTCTGGTTATTCAATTAGTGTTATTATAACCCTTAATAGGTGCCCTAACGCACCTTAATTTATTAGGTGGCGACTCTTCAAGTACTTCACATCCCTTTTCCCAAAAGGAAATGAGTTGTCCCAATAACGTCAAAAACCCTGACCAATTCGAAAGGAGAGGAAAAAGGGGGGGCGACACATCATGGCGACTCTGCTGGGGATTTCTAGCCTTTTACCATTTCAAATTGCTTTGTGAATTTGTCTTTATTTTGCTAAAACCTGCACCCCTTTCCCTTTGTCTTTATGTGCAATTAATTGTTTACTTTCCCAAGTATTTATTGTTTTAAATGAAACTGACATGTTTCTTTTTGTTTTCCTTTGTAACTTCTTTTCAATCGTAACCATTGTATTTACCGCTTTCATAATGTGCAAATGCATGACAACATGCTTTTATTGCTTATTTATTTTTGCATAATCATGCTCAACATTATATTCCACTCGTGCCTATACAAATCCTATAGCAACGCCTTGATGAGTGGTTGCGCTCTTCCTATTTTATGTCACCCCCTAAATTCGGAATGACTTATTTACGGTAAAACTAGTCGATCAACGGTGCAGTCGATGGTTCCGTGCCTTTCCCCCTCATGTTGTCCGCTTGAGGGTATCAGTCTAAAACCCCATAGAAACCCTACTATGATTATAACTGTACATGCATCATGGTCAAACCTAGTCTGGTTAATATGTTGTCTGCATGAAAACCCTTTAAGACAACATTATCCAAAAGTCCACCGGGGTTCTTGTAATCCCATCGGGTGCAATCACGATCTGTGCATTCATTTGGAGAAATAGATGCCAATATGGTAATCACTAATGTATAAGTAGTTGAATTAGGAGGGGGAAGGGTCTAACCTTGTCTATTTTGCAGAAAATAAGGCACGAAGTCCCCAGGTTCGACATGGTCCAAAGAATACCACTATTGTTGCCGGATTGGTGGGAAGAACTTTCGCCAAGTGACAAAGACCATGTGAAGAGGGTCCTCGGAAACTTACTTTCTCTACTGGATATCAAAACAAAAAATATGATGATTGAAGTAGCCACTATGTTCTGGGACAAATAAAGGTCTGTGTTCCTTTGTGGCAACATAGAAATGACCCCTCTCTTGGAGGAGATAGAGGGTTTCACAGGATTACCTTGGGACAGTCCAGGTTTGTTGGTGCCGGAAAACCGTGCCGCTAGGGAATTCTTAAAAATGATGGGTTTGAAAAGGAACGATGATTTAGAGTGACTGACAGAGTCGTACATACCTTTTGACTATATCTATGAATGATACAGCCATAGAAAAACCTATCGTATCTTCCACAATGAATTCTCTATTACTTTCTTGGGTCATATTCACCGTAGGGTTTTTGTGTTTGTCGTTTGCTTCCTAGGTATGATAGTATTTTCGAGAAAAGGAGGCATGATTCACACTAGAATGGCTATGGTAGCCAAAACCTTAATGGAGGGGATCGATGGGAAAACATATACCATTATCCCTATGATCATAGAAGACATATATCGAGCCTTGGACCGCTGCCAGAAGGGGTTCAAACACTTTGAGGGTTGTAATCTGCTACTACAGGTTTGGTTATTGGAGCATCTCCAAAAGGGGTCAATATTGTCAAGAGTTTCCACGAAGGGCGTGGAATGACCATATAGCCTTCCATCACCCTTAGAGAATGACCTACATCCCAGACAGGTTTGCTCAACCAGAAAATTCTACAGAATGGGCGTAGTTTTTTGACAATTTGACCGAGAATCAGGTTCAATGGATGTTCGAATGGTTCCCTACCAGTGAGTTCATCATCAGATCGAGGGACGCTCCACACCTGGTGTTGATCGGTTTAAGGGGCATATACCCTTATGCTCTCATCACGGTTATGAGACAGGCAAGTAGGAAGCAAGTCATACTGCGTGTTTCTAAAATGAGTCATTACAGGGAAGATTTTCAGGACGACGACATCCCATACAAATGTGAAGCTCAGCATATGTGGCATCTAAAGGTTATTATAGGAAATGACACCATCGATCCAGACAGGTACCACGCAGGGCATGTACGCTTTTGCCTATCATGGTTGGAAGACAGCATCACATGGATAGTTGAGCCGTGAATCGGTGGGGGAAACAATGTCATAGACGAAGTTGCTGAGGCCCAAGTGAAATACAATAAACTGCGCAAAAGAGTTCGTGAGTCCGAGGCCGAGCATCTGGCGCAACACAAGACTGATATGGAACTGATCAATGAGTGGAAGGAAAGGGCTATCAAATCCAATGAGATGTTGGAATATTTGGAGCAGGGTCTGATGGAACTAGAGGCGAAGACAAGGAAAAGAGTCGCCGACTGCCAGAATACTGAGGAAAGCGAAGGAGGGCATCTAGCAAGAGTATACCTACTGTTGGGCATGCACGACCTGGGGAACCAGATCGACAGAGACAGGAAGATGAAGCCCGGGGAAGGTCCTTCTAGGACCAAGTAGATTATATTTACCTGCTTTTTCAAATGTAATAAGGCCAAGTGCCAGTAGTGACTTATATTATTCAGTGTCGTTTTAGATTTATCTACTTTTACATTAATGAAATGAGGCAATTATTGGCATCTAAGTTCTCCAAATCAATTTGTCGCTAGGCCTACCTCGGGCATAACGAGGCTCCCCAAATTAGGACACGCTTTTATATCCCTGCAATGTGTGTTTAAATACTGCAATATTTTCTCATGATTCTCAGTGACTTGGATACCTTTTTTTTTTGCTTTTTTTTTCTTTCTTTATTCCCCTCCCAAAAGGTTGGTTCTTGCATTCTGGCATCATCATCATATCACACAAGATCCAGGGGCCCTCCACCACCTCCTCCTCCTAGTCCACTTAAAGGCAAAGGAAAAATGAAAGATTTGAGCAATATCAGAAAAGAAAACACAATGACAGCTGAACGAACAGAAGATCCTGACTATCAAGGTACTCAGGTTCAGAATGATGCTATGTCACAACTGGAGCAAAGGTTGTTGAAACTCCAAGGGGAGCTTGAACATGTGCGAAACTTGGCGAATCTGTCCTTCTCACTTAGTGTTCCAGATGTCAATCATCCGAACACCCAAAACCCAATACCTCCTCAGAATACCCCAAACAAACAGAACCCTCCCACAACTCACCACCGTACAACTCCACCGAATACTCAAACTATTCCACCACAATGCAACACTTTCCATTCTCCGAGAAACACCCCAATGATCATCCCTAAACCACAAAGCTCCACAAATGACCAGCTCTACGCTCAAGCGCCAGGCCATCATAACAACCCCATATACGTGGAGACTCTACCTCACTCCACCCAACCTATTTCTTACACACCTGAATCAAGTGTGAAGGATATGCTCATTAAGAACTTAGCCTAAGTAGTCAAAAGACTGACTAGTCGAGTCTAGGGCGTCGCAGAAAGTAAAAGAGTTGAGGGTTTGAACTATAAAGATCTCTGCATACATCCTGATGTTGAACTACCAGAGGGTTACAAACCTCCTAAGTTGGAGATGTTCGACGGTACAGGTGATCCTAGGGTCCATCTGAGAACCTACTGTGATAAATTGGTTGGAGTAGGAAGACACGAGAAGATTCGCATGAAATTGTTCATGAGAAGCTTCACCGGAGATGCTTTGTCTTAGTACATAAGCCAAGACCCTAAGAAGTGGTCCAACTAGGTAGGCATGGCCTCAGATTTCATGGATCGGTTCAGGTTCAAGCCAAAGAATATTCAGTCAAAGATCAGCTGAGCAAGACTCCAGCCCAAATATCCATCCTATCATTGCTACAGAACTCGGAAGTGCACAAGAATGCTTTGATGAGAGTGTTGAATGAAGCATATGTGCCTAATAACATCACCAGTGGATAAATGGCCAACATGGTAGGACAGGTGCTGGAAAGTCACAAGATCACTTTCCACGAGGACGATCTTCCACCTGAAGGGCTAAGTCACTAGAAGGCACTGCATATTACTGTGCAATATGAAGATTATTTCATTACAAGGGTTCTAATCGACGGAGGATCCAGCCTCAACATTTTCCCGTTGACAACTCTCAAAATATTGGGCAAAGGATTGTACGAGATAAGAGAATGGTCCATGAATGTGAAGGATTTCAACGATTCTCAAAGGGCCACCATTGGAGAAATCAGTCTTTGTCTACAGATGGGAGCTACATGGTTCGAGGTTGAATTTCAAGTGATAGATGTATCCGCGTCATATAACTTGTTAATGGGATGACCATGGATACATGTCGCTGGGGCTGTGGCATCAACATTGCATGAGGCAGTGAAATTTGAATGGAACCACCAGGAAGTAATCATCCACGGAGATGGAAGCATCCATATCTATAGTCGCCAGACCATCCCGGTGGTTGAAGGTAGAAGAAGGCTGGGTGGAGAAACCTATCACCACATCGAGCGGGTCAATGCAGTAGACAAGAATAAGTGGTGGGATAGTAATATCAAAAGCATATTGAACTGGAGCGGGTACAAGCCTGGCAAAGGGCTAGGTAAGAATCTTCAGGGGATTTCCAAACCGATACAGCTGAAACACCATGGCACAACTTTTGGGCTGGGATACAAATACACTTGGCAGGAGTACGAAGACTGGTTGCCACCATGGCCCGGTCCCTACTATCCGTTGGAATAGCCTATACCACATTTGGAGCAGAATTTCCAGCAAGCTATATCACATGGTGGTCAGAAGAAGAAAAACTCTAGCAACTTTGAAGAATCTATTCCTGGAAAATGAAGGCAAGGATTGTTGTGTTATTGTTTAGGAGGAGGAAGAGGAAGACCTCACCATCCAAGCTGTGAGAAAGAGATCATTCCTCAAGAATTTAACTGTCAGACCATCCAGGGCTCGACGAGTCCTGGGGTAGCAAAGATGAACAACATTATTTACTTCATTTTTTGCTAATGATTTCCTTTTTTGCATTTTTTGTTTTCCAATAAACCCGATGTTCCAAAATGTTTGTTTAAATTATCAAAATCGCTTTTACGTTTCAACGAATTAGCATTTATTTATTATCGTTTTTCTCTCATTACTTTTATCTTTAAAACATTACTATTTCCTGTCTTGAAGAACCGATGATTGTGACATGCAATGAGACACGCAACAAAAGGATAGAGATTCAGAAGAAGAGGATGTCATACCCGATGAAATTGTCAGAGAAGTTGAGGATTTTGAGAACAGACCTAAGTCCAACTTCGACGAAACTCAGGTAGTCAACCCGGGAGAGTCAGAGACTGTCGAAGAAACTCACATCAGCATCCATTTGTCGCCATCAGAGAAAGAGGAATACACGCAATTCTTGAAAGAGTATGAAGACATATTTTCATGGTCGTACGACGACGTGACTCGTCTAAGTACATCCATTGTGGCCCACAAGTTGCCGATCAATCCAATGTGCCCGCCTGTAAAACAGAAGCTCAGAAAGTTCAAGCCTGATATGAGTCTGAAAATCAAAGAAGAAGTTACCAAGAAAATCAATGCCAAGGTCCTCAGGGTAGTTGAATATCCAACATGGTTAGCCAACATTGTGCAAGTTCCCAAGAAAGATGGAAAAGTTAGGGTTTGTGTCGGCTACCCGTATCTCAACCGGGCCAGTCCAAAGGATGATTTCCCCCTTCCAAACATACACATCCTAATTGATAATTGTGCATAGCACGAACTTCAGTCGTTCATGGATTGTTTTGCCGGATACCATCAAATCTGGATGGATGAAGAAGATGCTTAGAAAATGACTTTCATCACGCTGTAGGGAGTCTACTGTTATAAGATGATGCCATTCGCCTTAATGAATACCGGGGCCACTTATATGAGGGCTATGCCCACTATCTTCCATGACATGATATATAAAGAGATCGAGGTATATGTGGACGACGTCATTATCAAGACTAAGAAAGCCACCGACCATATAGCAGGTCTGAGGAGGTTCTTCAACAGGTTGCAGAAATACAACCTGAAATTAAAACCCGCAAAATGTGCATTCAGGGCTCCTGCAAGAAAATACTTGGGTTCATTGTCACCCGCCGAGGAATAGAACTGTATCCGTCAAAAGTTAAAGCCATCCAAGAATTACCACCGCCAAACAACAAGAAAGATGTGATGTGTTTCCTGGGGCGCCTTAACTACATCAACCGGTTCATAGCCCAGTCCACGGCCATATGTGAACTGATCTTCAAGATGTTAAAGAAGAATACTGCAACTAAATGGACCAAGGATTGTCAAAAAGCTTTTGACAGAATCAAGGAATACTTGTCAACGCCACTAGTTTTGGTCCCGCCAGAGCCAGGTAGACCCTTGCTACTCTACCTTGCAGTATTAGATAGAGATTTTGGCTGCGTTCTGAGGTAGCACGATGAGACAGGAAGAAAGGAACAGGATATCTATTATCTGAGTAAGAATTCACTCCATACGAGGCATGGTATTCTCTACTAGAGTGTACCTACTGTGCTCTAACCTGGGTAGCCCAGAAGCCGAGGCACTACTTCTTTGCCTACAAGACATATCTCATATCAAGGATGGATCCCTTGAAGTACATCTTGCAGAAGCCCATGCCCACTGGAAGGCTGGCCAAGTGGCAAATTCTGCTAAGTGAATTCGCCATCGTGTATGTGACTCAGAAAGCGGTCAAGGGACAAGCATTGGCAAATCATCTTGCCGAGAAACTTGTGGGAGGAGAATACGAACCTATGAAAACATATTTTCCCGATGAAAAAGTATTATTCATAGGAGAAGATGTTAAATCCTATGACAGTTGGAGAATGTTCTTTGACGGAGCAGCCAATTTCAAAGGAGTCTGTATTGGAGCAGTCTTGGTGTCGGAAACTTGCCAACATTACCCGATATCTGCTAAACTCAGATTCCTCTGCACCAACAATATGTTAGTGTATGAAGCCTGCATCCTAGGGCTCAACATGGCCATTGACATGAATATTCAAGAGCTGCTAGTAATTGGTGATTCAGACCTGCTAATACACAAAGTATCTGCACCACGTGCAGGAATTGAGAAAGAGGTTCGAAAAGACAGAATTTGGGCACGTCCCCATAATTTAGAACGAGTTTGCCCATGCACTGGCCAATCTATCATCCATGATACAACATCCAGATAAGAACTTCATTGATCCTATTTCAGTAAAGATCCATAGCCAGCCGACATATTGTGCCCATATTGAAGAAGAAGTGGACGGAAAACCATGGTTCCATGATATCAAGGAAAATTTGTCAAAGGGAGTACCCAGAGCTTGCAAATCATACTAAAAAACGCACGCTTCGGAGATTTTCCAACAGTTACTTTCGCAGCAGAGGAACCCTGTACAGGAGAACTCCCGATTTGGGATTATTGAGATGGGTCGATGCAAAGGAAGCCTCCATACTACTTTGAGAGATATATGCCGGGACTTGCGGCCCGCATATGAATGGTTTTGTCTTGGTCAAGAAGATACTCAGAGTCGGTTACTTCTGGATGACCATGGAAATGGACTGCATCCAGTATGTCCGAAAATGCTACGGATGCTGGGGAATGGACGTCATTGGACCGATCGAGCCTACAACCTCAAATAGATACAGGTTCATCCTAGTAGCTATTGATTACTTCACCAAATGGGTCGAAGCAGCGTCTTACAAAGTAGTGACTAAGAAAGTCGTGACAGACTTTGTCCATAACCATATTGTTTGTCGATTTGGAGTTCCAGAATCAATCATCACCGACAATGGCTCCAATCTAAATAGTGATCTGATGAAATCCATGTGCGAGAATTTCAAAATCAAGCACAAAAACTGCACAGCCTATAGACCTCAGATGAATGGAGCTGTAGAAGCCGCCAACAATAACATCAAGAAGATATTGAGAAACATGATAGAAAGATACAGACAGTGGCATGAAAATCTATCATTTGCCTTACTGGGATACCGCACCACAGTCCGCACATCAACTGGGGAAACTCCTTACTTGCTGGTTTATGGTACGAAAGCTGTTATTCCTGCTGAAGTGGACATTCCTTACTTAAGAATCGTACAAGAAGCTGAGCTCCGCGACGCAGAATGGATAAGAAGTCGTTATGAGAATCTAGCCCTCATAGACGGGAAAAGGATGAATGCAATATGTCACGGAAAACTTTATCAGAGCAGAATAACAAGACTTTTCAACAAAAGAGTCAAGCCAAGACAGTTCACACGGGGGTAGCTAGTGTTAAAAAAGATCTTCCCATATCAAGATGAGGCCAAAGGAAAATTCTCTCCCAACTGGAAAGGTCCGTAAAAGGTTCATCGAGTACTGATGGGAAGAGCTCTTGTCCTTGTAGAAATGGACGGAGAAGTATGGCCAAAACCAATCTATTTCGATGCAGTCAATCACTACTATGTGTAACTGTTTATGCTTTCTCAAATGATGTAATCTGAACTACGCCCGATATGATTCCTGTTTAAGAGGGGATACATAGGCAGCCCTATAGGTTCGGCCACAATTCAATAAAAATATCATCCCCCCCCCCCACAATTAGGAAGTGGGGCAGAATTTTGAGGAGGAACCTTAAAATTCCGAAGCAAGTTCAGCCGACCGCAGCATGCGCAACAGTCAGAAACGTCAACCCATCTAAGTGGGGTAGAATTTTGAGGAGGACCCTCAAAATTCCGTAGCATGAGAGGTTGCAATGTTTTGAACCGTGTCACGATCGTCGATTCATCTGAAATTCTTAAAATATGTTTCATACTATGTCTTTGGAAAATCATGCATGCTTGCTTTCAAAAATAGCTCTGTTTAGCAAATGCTACACCGATAACTTGAACAGGATCACCAGACCATGCAGAAACAGTCAAGCAAAGCCAGCGGGGATACAAACCGACCTTCCCCATCCACATCACTCACAATTTTTCTTTGGATGCAGGACCAAAGGATAAACACGCTTCAAAGTCACAATTCTCAAAACAGTTTCAATTGCCGAAATTTGCTCTTAGCACAAAGAACAAACATGCTCCGTAGTCACAATTCTCACAACAATCGCAATGTCGAAATCTGCTACCAACTAAGAAATTCTACTATCGTTTTCTATTTATTCTTCTGCATAAGGCTAATCTTTGCCTTCCCCTGCATGAGACTAAGCTCTATCTCTATCTGCATAAAGCTAATCGCTGTCTTCCTATCTGCATGAGGCTAAGCTCTACCTCCATCCTACATGAGGTTAAGCTCTACCTCCATTTGCATGAGACTAAGCTCTGTCTCCATACTTTCATGAGGCTAAACTCTGCCTCCAATTTACTTCTTCACCGAGACTAAGCGCTGTCTCTCAAGCATTATTTACTTCGATCTTCTTTCGGGCCAAGATCTGCCCTCCATTTCGCAAGACTAAGCCTTGTCTTGTCAACATCATATTATTGCATCTCATGGTCTGAAATATCTCCAACTTGTCCAAAGGCGTCATAGTCTAACGTCATCATCCTTATAGCCGGAAGACACCATTTCATGGCCTGAGGATCTCTCTCAATTCGCATATCATTATTCAAAGGCGCCATAGTTCGAAGGCACCATCTTGATAGCCTGAGAACATCATTTCATGGCCTGCGAATCTCTCATCAAACAATTCATGGTCCTGTACATCGTGGTCTGAGGATGCCATCCCTAACCGTCCGAAGAGAGCTTTCATAGTCCAGCGGGAACCTGCATCATGTTTAAATTTATGCACAATATACGCTTGTATTACTCTTATTTGCAGGTAACTCGACGAGCAACGACTATCCCAGCAGGAGCGATCCCACTCCAGTTTCTCAACTGTATCAAACCTAACCTCTCCCGTAAACCGTTCATTCGCCCATCCCTAGACATTGCGTTCGTTCTTGTAATGACTTCACCAGTATGTTTCACCGGTGAATCCGGAACTACATATGGCCTGATTCCTGTAAAACCAGGGATATGTAGGCAGCTCAAAAACAAGAGTACGGCCAAAATCACTCTATGCGTTTCGCTCGGTCAAAATTGGTCATCATATCTTTACCCAACAACTCTTTCATCATTTCTGGGTAAAGAGGGGCAGCTGCATAGCCAATTTTTTCCCAAAAATATTTTTAAAAATTGCATATATACCTTCAAAATCGTGCATTAATAGCAATTGGTGTTTTTCCATAATTTTTGTACATTTAATTAATTTGTCCAGTATTTTATTTCCAATAAATAATTACAAAATTGCATCACAATTTATTTCAAAAATATTTCTTGATTTAACTTATTATTTATGGTCCTATTAAGACCAAATTATTCCATAAATATCCAAATGGGCACCTTTTGGCTATAATTGTAATAACTTTATAATTATAGCCCATGCATATGAGTTTGTACTATTTCTTACATGAAATTAGTCCTTTATATTTTTAAATACCAAATAATCATTTTTAAATTATTTCTATGAGTAGACTTCATTTTTGTATAATTAGTAATTATTTTAATTAAGTTATCTTGGTATTTAACAAATAGCCCCATTTTATTTCAATTATAACCTATTTAAACCAGCCTCAAACCCCTAATTAAATCAGCCCAATACCCCAAGCCCAAATTCTACCCCTACCTGACCAACTCTTGCTAAATCCTAGCCGTTGATCAATTTTGATCAACGACCTAGATTAACCCTATCCTAATTTAACCTAAACGACCCCTCATTTCTCCTCTCACACTCCGCCGTCACCCTTCACTCGCCTCTCCAAATCCTCTCTACCCTAACCCTAATCTCCCATTCGTCGTTGCTTGCCTATCATCGACAATGGTGGTTCTCTACCACCCCTAGCCTCTATGGCTCCTCCCATGCCCGGTTTCTTACTGTCTCGAGGTCCTCAAGGGACCAGTGGCTAGTCACTTCGCTCCCCTGGGTCCGTTCTTACCATTCTCAGGCCTCCATGGCTTGTCTGAGTAAGATATTTCTTTTTTCCGGCTAGATCTATGGTTTCTAAGCCGGAATCTCTCTATCTCTGGGTTGTTCTTGTCAGAAACCCTATTTTTACATCTTGGCTCATTAGATATGTAACAGATCTAAGAATATTTTGAGTTATTTCACTGTTTTCTATGAGAAACTTTCTGATCTTTTCAGAACATCTCTTCATCTCCATAACTAGGGTTTCTTAACCCCTTTTTAAACGACTTTTCCTATGATTTTAGGTGTTATTCTATAATCTTTACTATATTTAAACGGTTTATTTAGGTTTTCCCATTAACCTGATTAACTGTGCTAAATCCCCTAATTTCTTGGCTTAGTTCTAGGTTCTGAGTCTGTCTACGCTGATTTGTTTGTTTGATTTGTGTGTATGCATGTTTCTCATGAATATGATCTGAGTCTCTAGGATTTCTACCCTATTATTCTTATTAGGGTTTATGATTTGTTTCTTCTCGCCTATATTATGTTTATTTTATCTGTTGACAGAAATTGGTGGTAATTTTCCCTAATCAGTACTAGTTTCTATTTGAATCTCTGATTTCCTATGATTGATACCCTTTACTGGTTTCCTGTGATGATGTACTTTACTAATTTCCGGTTTCTAAATTATTTTTCTTGCCTTATTATGTGGTTGACTACATTATTTACTGATTCTTAATGTTGTTTCCATAATTAGGACTTTTTGAACCTAGCCCTAATTACTAGTTTTGTACGTGTACTGTTTGAAACCTTTCCTTATACGTTACATATGATTTCTTTACGGGTTACCTGTCTTTCTACCGTTTTAGCTAATTCCCTTAATTAAGGGAATACTTGGACTGATTTTACTCTAATTGATTTCGAGTTCTATAATTACTAAACAGTTTGACTCTTACCTTATTTACCTAGCTTTCAAACCACTATATATATGGCTCTCTTCTACTCTCATTACACAGTCTTCTACACACACTAACTCACATTAGTTCACAACTCTCTCATACACTCAAAAACTCTTCTGCTTACTTTTGTTACTTGCTATTGTTACTGAATTAGCCGGCTGCAAGCCAAGGCTAACTATTGCACTTTCATGTTCCTCACTTTGTGCCTATTCTCCTTACTGGTATGTTTTGATTTTAAATTTAAGTTCCAAAATCAATGTGTTTCTTCTATTGCTTTAGTTTATCATTTTACTTGTCACTACCCAAATTCTAACTCGGGTCGCGATGGTGCCCAACACCGTTGTCAGACAAGCCAACCATTATCTACTAGTGATTTAAGGTAGTTTGCCAAAAAAAAATTTCAACACTTGCTTAACTTAGTTTTGAGACATTAAGTGGAAACGGATAACTTAGGCAAATTTTATACAAAATAAATAATCATGAAGTCTTTACGATTAAAACCCAAAATAAAGTCTACTAGCGTGTGTGTGCCAGGAACTAGTGTCATAAGTCTACAGGCATCTAGTAGAATAATATCAAAAGAATGAAAGTCTGTCCTACTGTCTGATTAAGTATTGACAGAGATAACAAAAGAATAGCTCCAGAGTGTTGCTGGAAATCGCCAAGAAGAGCAGCTCACTGTGAAGCCTCCACCAGTAAAATTCAGGAACGAGCTCCAGACTGGAACCCAGATGCACATACGTCAGAACTTGTACAATTAAGTACAGAGCGTAGCATGAGTACATCAACAATATGCACCCAGTAAGTATACCTCCTAATCTCGAAGAAGTAGTGACGAGAGGTCGACTTGACACTTACTAGGGTCCAAACAGTGTATTTAAGTGATAATTTAAAAGAGGACAACAAGTAAGCATGTATAGTAAGAAAATAAATATCGAGCCGTGATAAAATCCAAATATGTAATTAAGCATCAATTTACAAGTTTTCAGTTCGGTCCTCCAGGATAATTCACCGCTCAACAGTCATAAACAATATCAGGCAATTAGCATACGCATAGTGCAATAAGGACATCCGGCCTGGGCCAACATAATAATAATAATTGGGCACTGCCGAAGGGTTGAACAACGCGAACCATAGATGCATCTATCAAACTACCGTGGAGTATGACCCGCTCCCATGAGAGTAGGGAAAAGAATCACTCCGCTCGCGGGATATAAATTGCGAAGTGGTCGCATGAAAACACAACATCTTTATTTCAATTATTTTCAAATAATAATTCCTTTAAAAGATCAAATTCTCGATTTTTCTTAAAAACAAAGTTGCATACAATGAAGTTACAAGGCATATAACTCAATTTAATGGAATTCACATTGCATGGTATGTGCCTAATTACCCGGACATAACAATACTAGTCACTACGCTCGGGCTCTCGTCACCTCGCATGTACGCAGTCCACCACAACAATGACACATAATCATTTAATTCACCTATGGGAAAAAATTCCCTCCTAAAAGGTTAGAAAAGAGGCTTACCTCGCGTCAAGTCTACTTCCCGGGTCAAGAATTCGCCCGAAACTCCAAATTCGTCTCCCAATCACTCGAAACTAGTCAAATATTACATAAATAAATCAATCTATACTGGAAAGTATGAAATTTCCCTATTTAATTGATTATTTCAACCTAAATTGCAAAATCCCAAAATACGCCCCCGGGCCCACATGCTCGGATTCCAGAAATTTTTGAAGGAAAATATCACCCATGGCCAAAGGTTCAATATTGTTTATTTTTTGTTGATTCCTCGACAAATTTCTTGGTCATTTCCCATTTTTGTCAAAAATCTAGATTTTTACTCTAACCCATGGTTTCAACTAATTGTGGTGTTAAATCTACCTAACAATTCAAGTAATAAGCTAAATTCATAGTAGGGATTACTTACCTCATAGTATCTAGGTCGAGTACCCTTCTTGCATGCTCTCAAAATCGCCCAAGAATGACGAAAAGTGGTAAAAAAATGGCTAAGACCCGTGTTTAAAAGGAAGTGCACTGCTTACAGGCTTTTCGCACCTACGGCTCGAGGACCGCACCTGCGGTCTCACATCTGCGAGAAAAATCTCGCACCGGCGAAGAAGGGGAAGGGAGCCTAGTTTCGCACCTGCGGCTCCGCTTCTGCAAAAAGGGGCCCGCACCTGTGACAGGACCTCTGCATGTGCGGTAGCACCAGACCTTGTGCACCAGTAGTCATTTTAGGCTGGTTTTCGCCTCGCTCGATGCCCGAATGGCATTAGGGTCCACCCGAGACCTTGTCCAAATATACCAACAAATCCTAAATCATAATGCGGACTCGCTCGAGCCTTCGGAACGTCCGAAACAGCTTTAAATCTAAAAATCACACCCCAAAACCTATTGGATAAAACTTAAGAACTTCAAGTTCTTTGAATTCGCTAACATTGCGTCGAACCTATCTATACTACTCGAAATGACACCAAATTTTGCAAGCAAGTCATAAATGACATAACGGAACTATTCCCGGTCTCGGAATTCCGTTTGGACATCGATAACACAAAAACACGTTCCAAACCTCAATTTGAACTCAAGGACATTCTCATTTCACTATTTGGCGCCGAAACACTCCCTGGTAATCCAAAACCCATTCCGAGCACACACCCAAGCCCAAAATCATCATACGAACCTACCAGAATCTTCGAATCTCGATTCCGGGGTCGTTTACTAAAATTGTTAACTGAAGTCAAACTTGGCCTTTAAGGCCAACCTTAAGGAACTAAGTGTTCTTATACTGTTCCAAACTCCCCCAAACCTTGAACCACCTGTCCCCGCAAGTCATAAATTAGTAAAAGCAACTACGGGAAGTCTCATTTGGGGGCACAGGGTCCTAAAACACAAAACGACCGGTTGGATCGTTACATTCTCCACCTCTTAAACAAATGTTCATCCTCGAACGGGTCTAGAATCATACATGGAGTGTTGAATAAGTGTGAGTATCTGCCCCGCATGTCCTCCCCGGACTCCCAAGTGGCCTCCACGACTGGTTGGCCCCTCCACTAGACCTTTACGACGGAAAACCTCTTGGACCTCAACTGGCGATCGTCAATGATAGCAACTGGCTCCTCCTTGTAACCCAATCTCTCATCTAGCTGACTGGTAGTGAAATCTACCACGTGAGAGAAGTCAGTGTGATACCTCCGGAGCATGGACACATGAAAAACCTGATGAACCCTTGATAAACTGGGAGGTAAAGCAAGCTCATAAGCAACCTCCCCAACTCACCTCAACACCTCAAATGGGCCTATAAACCTCGGGCTCATCTTGCCCTTCTTCCCAAACCTCATAATACCCTTCATCGGCGAGACATTCAACAGAACCTTCTCACCCTCCATAAATGATACATCACGCCCTTCTGATCCGCATAACTCTTTTGTCTAGACTGTGTTGTGCGAAGTCTCTTCTGAATCAACTTCACCTGCTCCAAAGCATCCTCGCCAGGCTTAAACCACCCGATGGGAGATCAACATCGCCGACCATATAAGGCCTCAAATAGAGCCATCTTAATGGTCGACTGATAACAATTATTATAAGCAAACTCAGCCAAAGGCAAGAACTGGTCCCACTGCCCTCCAAAGTCAATCACACATGCTCTAAGTATGTCCTCTAATATCTGAACTATCCACTCCAACTGCCCGTCGATCTGAGGGTGAAATTCTGTGCTGAGCTCTACCCGGGTGCCTAACTCACTTTGTACGGCCCTCCAGAAGTACGAGGTGAATTGAGGACCTCGATTTGATACAATGGACAAGGGCACACCGTGCAACCGAACTATCTCGTGAATGTAGATATAGGCCAACCTCTCAGAAATGTAAGTGGTAGCTACTGGAATGAAATGTACCGACTTGGTCAACCTGTCCACAATAACCCAAACCGAATCGACCTTCCACAAGGTCCGAGGCGACCCAACTACGAAGTCCATAGTGATGCGCTCCCCATTCCACTCACGTATAGGTATCTACTGAAGTATGTCTCCTGGCCTTTGGTGCTCATATTTAATCTGCTGGTAATTTAGACATCTAGCCATATACTCCACTATGTCTTTCTTCATCCGTCTCTACTAGTATTGCTGCCTCAGGTCACGATACATCTTCGTAGAATCAGAATGTATAGAATACCGTGAACTGTGAGCCTCCTCTAGAATCCTCTCCCTCAGGCCATCAACACTAGGGACACATAAGAGACCCTGAAGTCTCAGAACACCATCCTCGCCAATAGAAACCTCTTTGGCACCACCCTGAACCACTCTCTCCCGGAGAGCCACCAAGTGCGGATCATCATACTGCCGAGTCTTGATCTCCCCGAATAATGAAGACTGAGCCATCACACATGCAAGAACCCGGCTGGGCTCGGAAAGGTCCAACCTCACCAGGCAATCAGCCAAGGATTGAATGTCCAAAGCCAGAGGTCTTCGTCCGCTGAAATGAAAGCCTAACTACTCATACTCTCTTCCTTCCTGCTTAAGGCATCTACTACCACGTTTGCCTTGCCCGGATGATAAAACATGGTGATGTCATAATTTTTACTTGTGCCTCCAAATCTTAAGAGCATGAACAATCACCGCCAACTCCAGATCGTGCACAGGGTAATTCTTCTCATGAACTTTCAGCTATCGTGAAGCATATGCAATAACTCGCCCCTCCTACATCAACACACAACCCAAACAAACGCATGAAGCGTCGCAATAACCGTATACATCCTAGAACCAGAAGGCAACACTAGAACTGGTGCTGAAGTCAATGTTATCTTGAGCTTCTGAAAGCTCGCCTCACACTCGTCGGACCATCGAAATGGGGCATTCTTCTGGGTCAATCTAGTCAGAGGGGCTGCAATGGATGGAAAGCCCTCCACAAATCAACGATAATAACCTGCTAGACTTAAGAAGCTCCTGATATCTGTTGTTGAAGTAGGGCGTAGCCAACTCTGAAATGCCTCAATCTTCTTAGGATCAACCTGGATACCCTCTATGGATACCACTATATTGGTAAAAAAGTGTTTCACACATAAGCCAGCTTTTGACTACTCAACCAGTTACGTGGACACAGGAGAACGCGACAGCTGGATGTGATTCTTTAAAGAGGTACAGAACAAAGAGGCATGATTCAATAAACCCTCGAGCTTATCAGCCACTGGAAACTCAACCTGGTCAAAAAAGGGAAGAGGCACGGTCAAAATGAATCTAGATAAAGCTATGGGCAGATTTAACAACCCACAATTGATTACTCAAAGTTATGTAACCCTACCCCAATTACCGTTATCCTTTGTAACGCCTCATCAATATCATAATTAGGCATTAATGAGCAATCATAGCAAGAGTTGTACGTTATATCAAGGAATCTCCTATATAAGGTAGGGAAATACAGCTTGTAAAGGCATCTGATTCTCGAATACAATCTACTTTGCTTTTCTATATTTCTGCAGTATTGTCTATTATTCATTTTTCTCTATTTCCTTGATTATCAGTAACACGTGTTCATCCTAGAAATAGCTTTAAACAAAGGATCTAATTCTTTGGTTAAACAAATTGGTTGCGTTACCGTGAATCTGATAATCTTTGTCTGCTTTTCAAGTGATATCCTCTGAACTATGTCGAACTCCAACGACAACAACCAGCAAAGGAATGGAACCCCAGTTCCATCGCCTTCAAGAACCCCACGTGGTTCAAAGGAACAATTCCCAGAAATATCCTATGACAACAATGGTGATAATGATCAAACTGTGGAACAAGATCATGTAAAGCAAATGATTGTAGAGTATGTGAGCCAAGCTTTGCAAGAATCTGCGATGGGATTACCGGCAGCGCTACCTACACCACCGACGCCACCCCCTAATAATACCGTCTCCATAGAAAATCCTCAATCTGGGTTGGCAAACTTAGAAGAGGAGATACTCCTAATGAATCTGATGAAGTGAGACAAGGTATATCTAATAACTCAGAATTGAAAAATTTACTGCTAACCATACAGAAACAGATGAAGGAACAGAACGATCGCATCAAACAAATTCCTGGAGTACCGCCTATCATCAAAGGCATTGATGTTGATAGGTATTCTCAACAACCTTGGAAGCCAAGTGCGGTACCTTGCCTATCCCCACGAAGTTTAAAATGCCTGACGTTCCAAAATATGATGGAACAACTTACCCACGTGATCATGTGACTGCTTTCACTACTGGAGTAAAAGGCAACGACTTAACAAACCAAGAGATTGAATCAGTCCTTGTCAAAGAATTTGGGGAAACACTCACCAAAGGATCCCTAACCTGGTATTCTTTTCTCTCTGAAAATTCAATTGACTCTTTTACTGAGCTTGCAGATTCATTTATAAAAGCACACTCTGGTGCACAAAAAGTTGAGAAAAGAATGGACAACATATTCAAAATAAAACAAGGAGACACGGAACTTCTCCGTGAGTTTGTAGACAGACTTCAACGAGAAAGAATGCAGTTACCCAGGGTGCCTGATAATTGGGCAGCCATTGCATTTGCAAGCAAACTAAACGATAAAAGCTCAGAAACCACGGGATGACTTAAGGAAAGTATAAGAGAATTCCCCGCTACAACATAGAACGATGTATATAACAGGTATAGTAATAAACTCAGAATAGAAGAAGATATCATTGCTCGTGCGAGAGATGAAGATCATTCCACATCCAGACGTCATCAATCAGATAGAATATCAGGTTAAAACAAGTATGATCCTTCCTTAGGACCCTCGAGATGTGATATTCATCCCAGATTCGAAAATACTAGGTCGGACTATAGACCAGAAGGAAGAGACGTAGTCTTATCCTTGTCTAGATCCAGAAAAGATCGAGATGAACGACCTAGAGGTAATACTCAAATTGGGGATCATACCTTTAATGTAAGTACTACTGAACTTGTCTCAATATTGAGGAAAATGAGAGAATATGTTAAGTGGCCCAAAGAGATGCGATCAAATCCAAATAGAAGGAACCCAAATCAGTGGTGTGAATTCCAATAACGATCATGGTACAAAACTGCAGATTGCAGATTTTTACAACGTGAAGTAGAAAATTTATTGAAACAGGGCCATTTAACAGAATTGTTTAGTGATAAAGGTAAACAGACATATATGAGGAACATGCAGGAGCCTCCAAATCCTCCTTATCCAAAACGAACCATGAACGTGATACATAAAGGCGAAGAAGTAAACGGAATGGTCTGCAAAACAACCACAAAGTTCACAATTACACATGAAAAACAGGTTCGTGAAAATATGGAAGAGGACGATATAACCTTCGATGATGAAAATATCGGCGGATTAATGCTTCCTCAAAACGATGCATTGGTAATATCTTTACATATTCATGACACTAACATTAAAAGAGTGTTGATTAATCCAGGTAGTTCAGTCAATATCATTTTGCAAAGAGTCGTGGAAGAAATGCTACTAGGGAATCAAGTAATCCCAAGGGCGCGAGCCATATCAGGGTTTCATAACTCTACGGTTATAACAAAAGGAGAAATTGAGCTTAGCACCTACGCTGAGGGGGTGATCAAAAGTACCAGGTTCCAAGTCATCGTGTAACGACCCGACCGGTCGTTTTGCGTTATCGGACCCCGTTCCCCTAAATGAAACTTTCCATTGTGGCATTTTATGATTTATGACTTGCGGGGACTGGTGGTCCGCGATTCAGAGGTGTTTAGAGTGCAATAGGAACAATTGGTTCCTTAAGGTTGGCCTTAAAAGGTTTGACTTCGGTCAACATTTTGGGTAAACGACCTCGGAATCGATTTTCTTCCGGTAGCTTCATGTGATAATTTCGGACCCAGGCGTATGTTAAGAATGGGTTTCTGATGACCCGGGGGCATTTCGGCGCCCAATATTGAACTAAGAAGTTCCTTAAGTTCCTATTTTGTTATGGGATGCATTTTTGTGTTATCGAGGTCCGAACGGAATTCCGAGACCGGGAATAGTTCCTTTATGTTTATTATGACTTGCCTTCAAAATTTGGTGTCATTTCGAGTTGTATAGGTCGGTTCGACGCGTTGTTAGCGAAGTTTAGAAAACTTAAAGTTCCTAAGTTTGGTTCTTGGGGTTTGGAGGTGTGATTTTGGGTTTTAACGCTGTTTTGGGTGTTCTGAAGGCTCGAGCGAGTCCGTATTATGATTTGGGACTCATTGGTATATTTGGACTAGGGCTCGGGTGGGCCCAGGTGCCTTCCGGGCACCTAACGGGGCAGGTAACTAGCTAAAATAGTTGGTGGTGCACCTGTTCTGGTGTGAGCACAGGTGCGATTGCCCAGTTGCAGGTGCGGGACCGCTCCTGCGGTCCCCAGCATCGCAGGTGCGACCCCTAGTGGTCTGGTCAATTCTCGCAGGTGCGGACAAAGCTCTACAAGAGCGGAGCCCCATGTGCAGTCTCCATTCTGCAGGTGCGGGCCCAGGCTCCCCAGTCCATTTCCACAGATGCGGGCCTTTGCTCGCAGGTGCGGTCCTCGAGCCGAAGGTGAAAAAACGCGATCCAAACAATGTGTTTTTGTACACGGGTTTTAAACACATTTTCTCATTTTCTTCTTCTTCCTTGGGGCGATTTCCACCATTGTTGAGGGGCTATCGACCTGGTCGTTTAAGGTATGTAAAATCTACTCTAATCTTAGATTCATGCATGGCTTTCTAGCTTAATTAACTACCTAAATTAGTGAAAAATCAAGAATTGGGTAGTAACCTAGAGCTTGTGATAATTTGAGAATTTTCCTGTGAATTTGCTATGAAATCAAGTAAGAATCGTATATTAATGATCCTTAGGCTTTGGGTGAGTGTTCCCTTCGAGAATTATTGGATCCGAGCGTGCGGGCCCGGTGTTGGATTTTTGGAATTTCTCAAGAATGTTGAATTATTGAAAAATTAGGATAATTTCCCTACTTTGAGCATGCATTGATGTTATTATACCGTATTTGGATAGTTGCGAGTCCTCGGGTGTAGAGTTCGGAGATTCGGGCGCATTCTTGGTCCGAGAGGTAGATTCGACACGAGGTTAGTCTCCTTTCTAACCTTGTAAGGGGGAATTGTCCCCTAGGTGATTTAAATGCTATATGCGATAACTTGTGGGGGGCTACGTACGTACAAAGTGACGAGAGTACGTACGTAGCGACTATTACTATTATATCCGGGTAGTTAGGCCCACATCATGCCATGTGTTTTACTTAATATGAACTATGTGCGTGCTGAATTTACATTTCATGTTGCTTACGCCTCGAAGTTATGAAATTTTAGAAAAACTTGTAAGAAGATGTTCATGGAAAGGTATTCTCTTTTAAAAAGGAATAATGTATGTGCATGTGACCGCTTTGCAATTTGTATTCCGCGAGCGGAGTGTGATGTGATGACCCAAGGGGTCATTTTATGAATTTAGACTCCGTTCTAGACATATTAGCCATAAAAAGATTAATTTAAACTACCTCGATTTTTGTGCGCAGTCCGGCCGTAAAACTGGAAAGCTTTTATGTGAAAATATAAGAAATAATAATTTTTAGAATGAGAATTTTGGTTTTAGTTCACTTGAGTCAACATTTTGAGTAAACAGACTCGGATCTATGTTTCGAAAATCCCGGGAGGTCCGCAATAAAATATGGAACACGAGACGTATGCTCGGAAATGAATTCTGAGGTCCCAAGCCTTAGAAATCAATTTTTGAAAGAATTGTTTTGCTGAAATATTTATGAAATAAAGAAAATAATTAATGTTTAAAATCATTGGTATCGGGCACGTATTTTAGTTTTGGAGTTCGGTATAGATTTGTTATGATATTTAGGCCTTATCTGTGTAATTTGGTAAAAAACGGAGTTCGTTTGACGTGATTCAGACATCCGGTTGAAAAGTTATAAACTATAAGTGTTCTTTAGGGAAATAATGAATTTGAGGTTTAATTCGTTGTTTTACATGTTATTTTCATGATTTGCACTAGCAAGTTCGTATGATGCTTTAGACTTGCATGCATGTTTGATTTAGAGCAGAGGGCTTGGGTGAGTTTCAAATAGGTTCGGGTTGTGTTGCGCTCGTTCTTTCTTATGCTTCGACGTCGTTTCTTCAAGCATAAATGATATCATATTGAACAAATGAGATCCGATTTCTATTTGAAATGAAGTATTAGATACGTATCATAATTACGGACCCATAGTAAATAGAATCATCGAATTTGGACATTGCATGAGGGTTTTATGGGCATTTTACTAAGGTTGTCAGATTTTTTAGGTTAATTACGAAATTGCCGCTGATGGCGTATTAAAATTCTGCACAAATTGCAAATATTAAAACCTACATACCTCCTTCACTATAAGTCCAAATTGAGTGATTCAAAAGCCTAACTTGACTATAATTTCACAAGGAATCTATTGGATACATGAAAATCGAGTTTCGGGATTGATTGACATGAAAAACGAGGCAGAATAGCTGGCAGAAAAATATATATAAAACGAGCAGATTTCTTCTTCTTCAAATTTTTGAACCCCACAGCCCTAGGAACGAATTTCTTCAACAAATATCATCCCCAAGTCATAGGTAATCAATTCTAAACTTTACTCTTTCATTACCCATTGTTTTCATCACTTTTAAATCAAAAACTAAGAATTGTTATGGTAAAATTTGAGGGTTTACGTAGAATTAAGGAATTTTATGAAAATCAATTTTTTACCTCGAATTGGGGTCAGATTTCGAAATTAATTTTATATTTGGGTTTGTGGTTGAATGGGTAAACGTAATTTGGTCCGAACCCCGAGTTTAGACCAAGCGGGCCCGGGGTCGGGTTTTCACTTTTTTTGACAAAACTTAGGAAAAATTATATTTTTCAATAACGTTAGTTCCTTTTAGCATTAGTTAATGATATTAAGTTAATTTTTATTAGATTCAAACAAGATAGAGGTGAATTAAAAAGGAAAAGCAATAATTAGCAGTGAACGACCTGCCAAATTAAGGTAAGTGTTTTGGTCTAAATTTGACTTTAGGGAATAGGAATCCCCACTTGTTTGCTATGTGAAATGCATGGGTGTGGTGTATAGGTGAGGTGACGAGTATCTATGCACCACCCAATTTTCCTGTTAAGCATGATCCCTTTCCCGTTCCCAACTTAATTGATTCTTGTCTTAATTGTTCTATGTCCATTATATTTTCTATGGCTACTTGGTCTTGTTATTTTATTATTAGATATTGTTGTGGTTATTTTGAAAAGAGTATTGGTTGTTTTATTTGGATTCCTTGTGGTACAAAACGGTTGAGCGATTTGGCATTCTTTTTACAGATAATGTATTTGTATATGTTCCTATTGGTTCCATTGTTGATAATATTGAGGAAGTGATGAGGAATGCAGTTTAAATGTTATATGATTGTTGAGGTTTACGTGGTTGTTGAGTTTCAATTGTTGTGGAGAGTTTATTAAAAGTGTTGGTTGTTCTTTTGATTTTTATCATGGTACATAAAGACTGAGCTGGGATGATAGCGTTACGGTGTTTACATATATTCTGGTTGGTTTTATTGTGAAATGATATGGGTTAAAGCTTACGAGCTATACGTTTTTCTGTTTGAAATTGTGGAAATAAAAGTATTATGAAAGACTTGGTCTGAATTGTGAAAGTCTCATAAATAAACTGATATGATATGTCTGGTGGGAGCGGGTTGCACGC
>ML316900.1:0-12371 GCA_005239505.1 Nicotiana paniculata | reverse complement strand
CGTGAGTGCTGAGTGTGAGTGCTGATTGACGAGAGATGAGTCACGAGTGACTGAGAGGCTTTCTCGAGAGGCTTAATATTGTGAGTGACACTGTGCCCGAGGGGCTTATTTGCTATGAAACTACTATTTTCACTCTTCTTTACATTTTTGGCTCTAAACGATAAATGTTGAACCAATGTTTATATGAAATTTGAAAAGGGAAAACTGGAGTTTTATGAAACTTTCGGGACATAAATCCCCAACTTGATTTATTGTTTTCCATTGATGTTTAATATATGAATTTTCATGATTATAAAAGCTCGTCACTGCACTCAAGTCCATATTTATGTTTGTTACTTACTGAGTTGGTGTACTCACGTTACTCCCTGCACCTTATGTGCAGATCCAGGTGCCCAGATCGAGTGATATTTGATTATTCTCAGTGGAGCGTGTCAGAGACTATGTGTAACGACCCGACCGGTCGTTTTGTGCTCTAGCGCGTCATTCAGCGGTTTGAAGTCGTGAGCATCATCGTTTCAGGAATTATGACCTATGGGCGTGATCGGAATTGAATTTCAGGAAGTTTAGAATTGATTTGGAATGAAAATTCTCATTTCAGAAGCCTTAAGTTGGAGAAATCAACTAAGACTGGAATTTTGAGTAAACGATCTCTGAATCAGGATTTTAAGGCTCCAGCAGGTTCGTATGATGATTTCGGAGTTGGGTATATGTTCGGATCGGGTTTTGGATAACCCGAGAGCATTTCGACGTATATTATGGAAGTTAGCATTTTAGAAGGATTTCATGAATTTGGGATTGAAGTGCATATCAGTGAGGTTGATGTCCGTTTGGGATTTCGAGTCTGGGAATAGCTCCGTATGGTGATTCTGGAATTGGGAGCGCGATCAGAAGTGAATTTGGATGTCCGTAGGTCATTTGGCTAAAGATAGAAATTTGAAGGTTTTTGGGAAATCCGGCCGGAAGTGGAAGTTTTGATGTCGAGTTCGGAATGCGATTTCGGAAGTTGGAGCAGGTCCGTAATGTTGAATATGACTTGTGTGCAAAATTTGAGGTCAATCGGACGTGATTTGATAGATTTCGGCGTCAGATGAAGAAGTTTGAAATTCTAAGTTCTTAAATAATTGGATTTGAGTGCGATTCATGATTTCGGCATTGTTTGATGGGATTTGAGTGCTCGAGCAAGTTCGTGTCATATTTTGAGACACGTTGGTGATATTGGACGGGGTCTTGGGGGGCCCCAGGTGGATTCCAGGTGATTGACGGATCAATATTTGAAGTTGGAGAAGGCTGAAGGTTGCTGTCATCTGGTGTAATCGCACCTGCGAGGCTTTGACCGCAAGTGCGGAACCGCATGTATGACTAAGGGCATCGCAGGTGCGAGATTGGGGCTAGAGCTGAGCGACCGAAGGTGCGGGAGTTTGGTCGCACTTGCGGAACTGCAAGTGCGAAGAGGGATCGCAGAAGCGAGAGTTGCTAGGCTGAGTCAGAGCCACACCTGCGATGGAATTTCTGAAGGTGCAGAGCCACAGGAGCGGCTATTGCACCACAGGTGAAGAAATGGCTGAAGGCAGTGGGGTGTTTTAAGAACGGATTTTTGGCCATTTCTTCATTTCTCTCATTTTGGTGTGGCGATTTTTGGAGCTTCAAGAGGGGGATTTTCAGCAAGCATCACTAGATAAGTGAATTCTTCCCATTCCTAAGTTAAATATGTGATCTTGCATGGATTTGAACATGAAAATTGGTAGGAAATTTGGAAAATTTTGAAGAAACCTAGAAAACGTAAATTGGGAATTTAGCCACGAATTTGAGTATGGAATGTAGAGTAAATTGCATGATTGAAGTAGAGCTATGGATAGCATGTATCTCCAAGAATTTTGGATTTTCGGGCAAGTGGACCCCGGGGGCATTTTGGTCTTTTCTCCGAGCGGGGTTGGGAAAGTATATAATCTAAATTTGTTGTGAGTATTAAGATTAATTTTTATTGCTTTGCCGTTATGTGGTATTTTCGGAGCGTTGTGAGTCCGTTGGAGTCATTAGAGGGGCTTGGAAGCCGGTGTTGGAATTTCAGAGCAAGGTAAGTCTCCTTTCTAACTTTGTGAGGGGGAATCCTCCCCCTAGGTGAATTAATTCAGTATATGCTATTATCTTCGGGGGCTACGTACGCACGAGGTGACGGGAGTCCGTGCGTAGCTACTATTATTCCATGTCCGGGTAGCCTAGGACCCATTAGCATGCTTTATGTATGTACCTGTAACCCTGCCTGTAATATTAAACTGCTGATATGACCGAAAACGTAACTGAATGTTTAAAAGAAAACTAGAGTTCATATTGTTACCCTTCTAAAAAAGAGAATTGTTTCCGCTGTGAATATATGTGTACCTGGACTAGGTCGTATTATGGAATATCACTTGACAAATGAGTTTCAAAACAAAGATTTCAAAACCAATATTTCATGTTTCTTTTAAAAAGGATTTTTACCACTTTCCTTAGAAAACCTGCTTCTTGATAAAAATGAGGATGCATTATGTGAATGTGTGTACATATGAGCACCTGAATCGCATGAATGATTTGCGAGCAGGCTAGCCTTATTATTTTTATGTTGACCGCGTCGTATGATCGATTCACGAGCAGGGAAAATAGATGCATCTATTGTTCGAGCCGGTCGACCCCTCGGCAGTGCACAGTTTATTATTGTTGGTCCGCACCGTTCGAACCTCGGGATTGCCTGCGCATGGTATTTGCTGCGTAGTTTTTATGATATTTGCCTGATTATTGGAATGAAATGTTAAATTATCGATTGAAATGACAAAGACTTAAAGTTATTAAAAAGAATTTTGGAAGAAGTTGTTCCTCCGTTGATTTATTATTATTTGATTAAATTATTATGTTGATTAATTGTTAAGATGACGAAGATATAAAGTGTTAAATGTGAACGAAATTGAAGGATGTTTAAATCCTGTTTTATAAACTTCCGATGATAAAACCATGCTTAGTGTCACTCCTAAATATTTTAAATGGACCTTTGGTAAGTGTCTAATTTGACCTCTTGTCACTACCTCTATGAGGTTAGGCGGGCTACTTACTGAGTACACGTTGTTTTTGTACTCATACTACACTTGTTGTGCATTTTGTTGCACAAGTACCTACATAGCGTAGTGATTGATTTAGGGACTTGGACGGGCTGCATCATCCGGAGGCGTTTCGCAGCTGACAGAGTCCCCCTCCTACAATATTATTATTATTTTAAATCCCTTGTCCAAATTGTATTTCAGACAAGCTTTGTAGTATTTGTAAAATTCTTAGAAATTGCTCATGTACTTGTGACATCGGGTTCTGGGATATGTATTGGGATATAAATGTTTAAGTGAAATCTTAGATCACTGTTTTTAAATAACAGAATTTTATTTGCCTTCGTATTTAATTTACAAAAAATCATTTATTTGATTATGAAATGCAAGAAAAGGTAACGGTTTCGAAAGTGCTAAAACATGAATGTATTTCAACTAATTAAGGATTTGGCTTGCCTGATAGTGGTGTCCGGCGCCATCACGGCCTATGGATTTTGGGTCGTGACAACATGGTATGAGAGCGCTAGGTTCCCGTAGGTCTCACGAGTCATGAGCAAGTCTAGTAGAGTCTTGCGGATCGGTACGGAGACGTCTGTACTTATCTTCAAGAGGCTACAGGGCTGTTAGGAGTACTTCCCTTGTTGATTCTTTATCGTGCGAGTTGATTCCTTTGGGGCTTATGCCTATGTTCATTCCTACTCAATTTTACACGTCGCAAAGCTCTTGCTATGGATCAGAAATTTGAGGAATGGGAATGGTGCTACGAGTGTAATTCGAGATGCTTCCATGTGTAAATGGTCGTGGTTGTTATTATGGCCCTGTGAAAGGGTGATATGTTGTTTCAGCTCAGTGGCTGTGTTTTTGGGAGCCTTAAGGCTGTGCTCGGGTAGTGATGATGGTTGCAATTGATTATCGCGCGGTATCGATATGATGATAGAACACTTGCCCGTATGTTGGGGGAGGTGAATGGTTTGAAGGGAGGTCTTCTCAGAGTGTGATTTCGGGATTCCAGTGCTTTTGTTCCGGTAGAGGGAAGGCATTTGGAGTATGAATGGCTCGATTAGGATTGATAAAGTAGTGAGACTTGGTGTCATCAAGTGAGATGGGGTATACACATGTGATGTGTAGTCGTCGTCATTGATCGAATGGAATGTGTTAGGTTTGTCGGTGCTATGGTTTCTTCGATTGCTTGGGGTCATAGTATTGAGACGAAGTATTGAAGAATGCGGTTGGAAAAGAATGACTCTGGAATGAGGCTAGGCTGTGGTTCCATTTCTAGGAGGCCATGTGTAAGAAGCGGAAGTCGAGCAGTCACAAAGTGGGGGAGCGGCAACACAACTTGTAATTTGGAGATATTGTCGCACATTTAATGGATGTTCATGAGGAGCAGACGAAGTAGTAAGTTGGTAAATGAAGCAGGGCGTAGGATGAGGTATTGAGGTCGCAGAGAGCGTGCATTTCAGTGTCGCTAGGAGGTGTCCGCGGGTGATTTCCACAGGTGGGTTGTCTTCTGGGGATAGGTTAGCAATGACGGGGTTGGAAGGTTCTGAGAGGGGTCCTAGTGGCGAGTCGGTAGGAGATAGAAGGTGTGAAGGATGCTAGAGAATTCAAGTTTTTAGGGAGTGCTAGCAAGAGAATTTGGAAGATTTGGATGGATTGGCGGAGCAAGATCGTGTTATCAAAGGAGAAAGGATCTCAACAGGGTCTAGAGTGGTGCAAGGAGTAGCTTTGGGTTAAGTGGGGGAGTCCCACCATCTGCAGTTGGGTCGTAGGATTGTCTTCGCATGGGGTTGGGGATTGTCGGCGTGTTGGCAAGTTATTTCAGCTAAGGAAAAAGGAGTAAAATGGTAATTGTGCGTGGGATATGATGAATATGTGCAAAAGTTGGCCCTGTCGGATCAGGGTTAGGCTTTGGAAGATTCAGAATTTATGCTTAAGGCATGGGCGAGTTGTGAGGATAGTGACTCATTCATGTGTTTCATTGAAAAAGGTGTTCCTGTGCTAAGAGAGCCTTGGAGTTGATTGTATTCGGGGCCAGTTAGAGTAGGTGACTCTCAGTAGCGGTTCTAGTGAGTTCAAAAGTTAAGAATACGATGTTTAAGGATTTTAGGCAGCAGTATGATCAAGAATCGAGCTTTTGCATAGTAATTTCTGAGAAAAAGGAGGATGGTTGGGATGTTCTATGTTATGTTTCAGCATGCAAGATAATATTGGAGGAGTGAGAGAAATAGACTCCGGATTAAAGAAAACATTATCAGAAGGGTAGGAGACGGGTTGCGGGATTTGGGTAGCATATTCTCGTGAATCAAGGTCACTCGGGAGAAGTGAGGGTTGAGTTTGCTATGGGTTGAAGGAAGTTGTTATTATTCCTGAGGCAATTGAAGATGATTAAAAGAAGATGGATTGATTAGCCATGGTTAAAATGGCACATTTGCGGCAGTGATCGGTTCCTTTGATGTGATTTAGTTATGCATGTGGTTTGTGCTCGTGTGTGCAGGGCTTGTCGGCCGTCGTAACAGATCTCATGTGGGAGAATTTGAGTGCTATGGCCTATCAGGTGTAGGCGGATCTCGAGAGAATTATGGTGGTATAGACTACTACTTAAGGATTTGCATGATTGGGTGATAATGAGAATTCACTCGCGTGTTGAGATAGTACTCTTGAATTGAGTTAAGTAAAAGGTTTCTATGTGATGAAGTGTTCACACTATTAGTGGTTCGGAAGTTATGATGGAATTCTTGCACTACCTCATGTTGGTATGTTAGGTGCAGGAAGCAGTATGTAACTGGGAGTAAGAATCGAGATTGAGGTCCGATGTTTATAAGGATGCCATGAGCTCGGAAGAGCAAGGAAAAGTGATTTGAAAGTTCAGTGTAAGCTGGTGTATCTTCAGTGTCACCTGAGATTGAGATTCGGTGGAAGAGGCTTTGTACCCTGGTTATGAGTTCTTGATTTGTCTTACAGCGTAGTATGGCCAGTGGGGGATGTGCAGACTTGTTACCTTGTGTGGAAGGTCGTGGAAGCATGACCGCAAAAAGATTGTATAAAGTGTGACATGTAGTCACTTTATGGATTTCGGATTTGGACTGAGTATAAAGAAGTGCAATATTGTGTTATTGAGAATTTACGCCTGGAGGGTGTTCGGTTAAGTTGATTATTGATTATGGGGTGTTTGTCCCGGTGATGATGGTTGTTCACGTGTATTATGGGAGAAAGTGGGTTAATATGGCTATTAGCTTAGTTGGTGCAAGCAAGGTGGCTCGATGTTTGTGGATGGATTTAAATATAATTATGGGCTCCGTATGAGCCAGGCATGTTAATTTCATGGAAAGGTATTAGAACAGCGGGTGTTGTTCCGTCTTCGTCAAATTTATGTATTATTGTGATTGTGTCGTACGATTTGTGAAACGGCTTGATAATTTCTTGTGTGTTGAGGTCTCGCGTANATTTGAAGCGCTAGGAACAGGGTCAGGTTATTTTAGGGATTGATACGTATATACGGCTATCAAAGAGTGTGTGTGTGTATATATATATATATATATATATATATATATATATATATATATCTTCTTATGTAAATTTTATGTGGGATCGGGTGGCATGTCGCCACGGCTATGTTATTCGGATTGAGTTGCACGCCGCAACAATGTGATGATGAGAAGGGGTTAATATGTATTTATTTTCTTGTGTTTTATTTACTATTTTCTGGTAAGAATTCATATTAGTTGAGTGAGATGAATAGTTCCTTCCTGAGTCTTTTCTTATTATCATGTTCGAGTTATGGTCTATTGGCGCGATGTGGTATCATGTGAGGCTGTTGGCCATGTTTGGGGTGATTTGTTGTTTGACCAGTTCATACTGGGTGAGACGAGATTTTCGGATCAGGGATCGGTGCGATGAGGTTATGTGAAGTGTATATTAAAGAACAAATACGATTATTCAGGTTCATAATGAAGTGATGATTCTAGTCAAGATGAGGTATTCAAGGATTTTTTAACTCTGTAGTTGAGTATGAATTCCTGCACATTTTCTCCATTGTGGTTGTATCGCCACCATTATAGCAGGATGTCTCTATAATTGTTATGAGGTGCATCAGGAGCATCAAATTCGTGGACCTTGGCTAATAAGGTTCAGGGCGCGTCGTTGTGGTCAGACGATGAGTTATGCGGTGCGTGGTGTCGATTCAGCAAGGGTATGCAGTTATGATCTGGTATATCGTGTGCTAGTTGATGCAGTGCTTATATATATTGAAACTAGGCTTGGCTAGAGAAATTTCAGGGGTTTGAATGAATTCTGAGCTTATTATATGGATAAAAAAGAAATGTCCAGATTTGATCAAGTTATTGTGCTCGACTGGGTTGTGGTAGCACGGGCAGGTGCTCGAGATGTTAAACAGTGATTTCAGGTAACTCCAGGGTAGTTCTTAGCACGTTCGAGGAAGAAAGTCGGTTTAAGTGGGGGAGAATGTAATGACCCGACCGGTCGTTTTGTGCTCTAGCGCGTCGTTCAACGGTTTGAAGTCGTGAGCAGCTTCGTTTCAGGCATTATGACCCGTGGGCGTGGTCGTAATTGAATTTTAGGAAGTTTAGAATTGATTTGGAAAGAAAATTCTCATTTCAGATGCCTTATGTTGGGGAAATCAACTAAGATTGGAATATTGAGTAAACGATCTCCGAATCAGGATTTGAAAGTTCCAACAGGTTTGTATGATGATTTTGGACTCGGGTGTATGTCCGTCTCGGGTTTTGGATAACCCGGGAGCGTTTCGGCGTATATTATGGAAGTTAGCATTTTAGAAGGATTTCATGAATTTGGGGTTGAAGTGAATATCAGTAAGATTGATGTCTGTTTGAGATTCCGAGTATGGGAATAGCTCCGTATGGTGATTCTGGAATTGGGAGAGCGATCGGAAGTGAATTTGGATATCCGTAGGTCATTTTGGAGTCATTTGGCTAAAGATAGAAATTTGAAGGTTTTTGGGAAATCCAGCCGGAAATGGAAGTTTTGATATCGAGGTCGGAATGTGATTCCGGAAGTTGGAGCAGGTACGTAATGTTGAATATGACTTGTGTGCAAAATTTTAGGTCAATCGGACACGATTTGATAGGTTCCGGTGTCGGATGAAGAAGTTTGAAATTCTAAGTTCTTAAAAAAATTGGATTTGATTGCGATTCATGATTTCGGCGTTGTTTGATGTGATTTGAGGGATCGAGCAAGTCCGTGTCATGTTTTAGGACAGGTTGGTGTGATTGGACGGGGTCTCAGAGGCCCCTGGTGGATTCTGGGTGATTGACGGATCAATATTTGAAGTTGGAGAAGGCTGAAGGTTGCTGTCATCTGGTGTAATCACACCTGCGAGGCTTTGACCGCAGGTGCGGGTAAGGGCACCGCAGGTGCGAGATTGGGGCTGCAGCTTAGGGACCGCATGTGCGGGAGTCTGGTCGCACCTGCGGAACCGCATGTGCGAAGAGGGATCGCAGGAGCGGGAGTTGCTGGGCTGAGTCAGAGCCGCACCTGTGATGGATTTTCCGCAGGAGCGGCTATTGCACCGCAGGTGCTAAAATGGTTGGAGGCAGTGGGGGTTTTAAGAAAAGCTTTTTGGCCATTTCTTCATTTCTCTCATTTTGGAGTGGCGATTTAGGGAGCTTCAAGAGGGGGATTTTCAGCAAGCATCACTAGGTAAGTGAATTCTTCCCATTCCTAAGTTAAATATGTGATCTTGCATGGATTTGAACATGAAAATTGGTAGGAAATTTGGAAAATTTTGAAGAAACCTAGAAAATGTAAATTTGGAATTTAGCCACGAATTCGAGTATGGAATGTAGAGTAAATTGCATGATTGAACTAGTAGAGCTATGGGTAGCATGTATCTTCAAGAATTTCGGATTTTCGAGCACGTAGGCCCCGGGGGCATGTTGGTCTTTTCTCCGAGCGGGGTTGGAAAAGTATATAATCTGAATTTGTTGTGAGTATTAAGATGAATTTTTATTTGCTTTGCCATTATGTGGTAGTTTCAGAGCTTGTGCGTTCGTTGGAGTCATCAGAGGGGCTTGGAAGCCTGTGTTGGAATTTCTGAGCGAGGTAAGTCTCCTTTCTAACTTTGTGAGGGGGAATCGTCCCCCTAGGTGAATTAATTCAGTATATGCTATTATCTTCGGGGGGTACGTACGCACGAGGCGACGGGATTCCGTGCGTAGCTACTATTATGCCATGTCCGGGTAGCGTAGGACCCACTAGCATGCTTTATGTGTGTACCTGTAACCGTGCCTGTAATATTAAACTGCTGATATGACCGAAAACGTAACTGAATGTTTAAAAGAAAACTAGAGTTCATATTGTTAACCTTCTAAAAAGAGAATTGTTTCCGCTGTGAATATATGTGTACAAGGACCAGGTCGTATTGTGGAATATCATTAAAGACATATGAGTTTCAAACAAAGATTTCAAAACCTCTATTTCATGTTTCTTTTAAAAAGGTTTTTTCCACTTTCCTGAGAAAACCTGCTTCTTGATAAAAATGAGGATGCATTATGTGAACGTGTCTATATATGAGCACCTGAGTCGCATGTATGATTCGCGAGCAGGCTAGCCTTATTATTTTTATGTTGACCGCGTCGAATGATCGATTCACGAGCGGGGAAAATAGATGCATCTATGGTTCGAGCCAGTCGACCCCTCGGCAGTGCACATTTTATAATTGTTGGTCCGCGCCTTCGACCCTCGGCATTGCCTGCGCATGATATTTGCTGCGTAGTTGTTATGATATTTGCCTGATTATTGGCATGAAATTTTAAATTATCGATTGAAATGAAAAAGACTTAAAGTCTTTAAAAAGACTTTTGGAAGAAGTTTTCCTTCCGTTAATTTATTATTATTTGATTAAATTATCATGTTGATTAATTGTTAAGATGACAAAGATGTAAAGTGTTAAATGTGAACGAAATTAAAGAATGTTTAATCCTGTTTTATAAACTGCCGATGATAAAACCATGCTTAGTGTCACTCCTATATATTTTAAATGGACCTTTGGAAAGTGTCTAACTTGACCTCTTGTCACTACCTCTCTGAGGTTAGGCGGGTGACTTATTGAGTAAGCGTTAATTTTGTACTCATACTATACTTGTTGTGCATTTTGTTGCACACGTACCTACATAGCATTGTTATTTTAAATCCCTTGTCCAAATTGTATTTCAGACAAGCTTTGTAGTATTTTTAAAATTCTTAGAAATTGCTCATTTACTTGTGACACCGGGTTCTGGGATATGTATTGGGATATAAATGTTTAAGTGAAATCTTAGATCATTGTTTTTAAATAATAGAATTTTATTTGCCGTCGTATTTAATTTACAATAATTTATTTGTTTGATTATGAAATGCAAGAAAAGGTAACGGTTTCGAAAATGCTAAAACATGAATGTATTTCAACTAATTTAACGATTTGGCTTGCCTGACAGTGGTTTCTGGCGCCATCACGACCTATGGATATTTTGGGTCGTGACACTATGAGGTAGCTGCACCGCGTTCGCGACCCCACCCTTCTCCCTCTCATTTTGTCGCCATTTACATTTTTCCTAGAGTTGATGTATTAAGGAAATCGTGTCAGTTACTGTGGTCTATTTAGTTGCTCATGACGGTTGACTCCGGGTTTTGGGGATATTATTTAGATGTTTTCATTGATTATCCGCATTTGTGATATATTTAAAGTGGAAAATTTTTGATAAATCGCGTTATTGATTTAAATGGAAAGTTGTTTGTATGATGTTCAGTAAATTGGCTAGCCTACATCCCGATAGGCGCCGTCATGCCCTGTGTAAATTTGGGGTCGTGAAATTTTAGGTGCAGAAGGAGAGGGGCGACAGTACAGTGGCAGTGGCAGCTCCGGCGACGACGACGACGACGACGACGACGACGACGACGACGACGACGACGACGACGACGACGACGACGACGACGACGACGACGACGACGACGACGACGACGACGATGACGACGACGACGACGACGACGATGACGGTAGGTGACCGGCGATGGCTACGCGGGGTGGGGAATGAGATATGTGTGAGGGAAACAGAGAAGGGGAGGTGAAGGTATTGAGGGAGGAGTTAGGGAAGTGTTGGGGAAGAAAATAAGAGAAATGGCGGGGTAGCCCGTTATTTCATTCTGTATTTCAGAATTACCGACCAACGTTGCTCGGTATTTAAGTGTTAACCGTTTGACCAAAAACTGACAAACGTTGGTCGGTATTTTAAATAAAACCTAATTCTTTTTTTTTGTTTTTCTTTCTTAAAATATTATAAGTTATAAAAAAGTTATTATAAAATATAAAAAATTATTATCATCTGTAAACATTTATTTTATTTTACTATACAATTATTATAAATAATTATATACTATAAGCATAATCTTTACAAAAAAATATATTAACTAGGTAATTACTTTTAATAGATTATAATAACATCTATGTAAGTAAAATTTTAAAGTTATATCTAAGTATATGAGTAATTTCACACATACACACATACATTATATTGTAATTGATGAATAATCGTATACGTTACTACGTACGAATAATTAATCAATTGATAAACCAATATAATATTATTCTATTTTAGGTCGAGATGTTTTGTGTTTTATACTAATCGATATAGGTCAAAATGTTTTGTTTTTAATATTCATCGATGCATCTAAATAAATTATAAGTCAGTGAATCAATTTACAAGTCTATCAATCCCTAAAAGAACCCGACCCTGTGTTACTAGCGCTTCGTGTTCTTGTATATATACGGCTATCAAAGTGTATATATATATACAAACAAACACACACATACACTTCATTGTAATACTTTAACTATATATATATATAGCTTGTTTAGTATATGTTAGTGTGTGTGTATATATAACACACACTTCGTTGTGCTACTTTAACTACATATATAGCATGTTATAGTATATGTTAGTGTATTCATTATTTGTATTATAAAAGATTCAACATATTACATTCATTCATCACTAATAATGCATCACATAGATTAATCGATATAGGTCGAGACGTTTTATTTTTACTATTAATAGATATAGGTCAAACATTTTGTTTTTAATATTCAACGATGCATCTGAGTAAGTTATAAGTCGATGAATCAATTTACAAAAAGATATATTTGATGATAAATTATATATACTAATTAGGATCTTCACAAGTCTATCAATCCACCAAAAAATCCGACCCAATTAGTATATATAGTTTATCATCAAATATATCTGTTTGTAAATTGATTCATCGACTTATAACTTACTCAGATGCATC
>ML316897.1:2477-38284 GCA_005239505.1 Nicotiana paniculata | reverse complement strand
GGGTATTGTCTCTTAAAAGGTCAAGTTGAGGGGGGGAGGGGGAGTGGGGGGAGTAATTAAGACCACAAATAGTTTAAGGCTGTAACTAATAATCCGTGTCAATTTTAGGGGGGTGTTAAGGTATTTTACCTTTTTAAAAAAAAACCGAACGGTGTATGAAGTATTAGCGTTCATACAAGGTCCGGAGGAAATACCACATCAAAAAGGGTATGATGTAGGCATTACTGGCCGATTTCATGGTTCGAGCCGTACATATGAACAGAGAGACGGACACATAATTTGAAAGTGAAGGGGACACCATTGTCGAATACAAATTTGAGTAAATGCTAGAGTCCGAATTGAACCTAGGCAACAAAGTAAAAGTCAAGTTGTACACCCTAAATTGACCAATGAAGTTGTGTAAATTTTGAATCTTAGGGTGTCAATCAAAATATATACATGTTATTTAAGATATATACACATATATACATATATTTTTTTCGAAGTTATCGGGGCCGGTGACCCTCGTGCCCTAAGGTAGGTCCGCCTCTGAAGATAAATATACGAAAATAATTTTACCACTACTCTAAACATTATTAATCGCTTAATACACAAAAAATTTAGCTTACAATCACCACGAGCATGGAGTTAATTATAGAGAATAACTTGCTATTCTCTGGAACGTAACCATCATCCTGCGATTTTCTTAATCTTTATTTATTTATTGAATGCATATCCAACCAAAAGATGCATATCAACATATATAGTTGTTACCAATAATGTTTTACTAGATATTATTATAAAATATCACATCAAGCCCCTTATCATCTTGTCAGAAGCGAATCCAGGATTTACTCTATAGTTTTAACGTTTAAAATTCTTAGCATTAAACTTATTTAAAATTTATTATAATCTTAATAAATCTTTATACATAAATTTATATTCCACGTTAAATATACCGGATTCATTGCATCTACCCCTTCATTTTGTATTATATATCAAGTTGTATAAGATGAGATGTGTCTGAGAAAGATATATATAGTCAATGTGATTAATTGGCAAGGAACAACCATGAATTAAAAAAGATATATTGTATCATACAGTTTCAATCTGTCCCCTATTATTATTGACAATCAATAGCGCTGAACTGAAAATGATGTGCAAAATTAATTTTGTTAGAATAGACAAAAATAATTCAATGTTAATGGGCAAAATACATCTGGGCCGCCAACTCCTGTAGCTTGTCCAAGTAGGGCTATTTGATAAATGTTCGATGTATTAATTCTACTATTATATTAAGGGATTCTTTCCTTCCTATATCATATATGAAACCTTATTATTAAAAATGTTCATGGTTTCATATTTACCCGTCCTGTTTATATTTATTCTACAAAAAATATATCATTCTTAAATACCGAATAATAGGAGCTGCTTCCTTCCTATTTAGGCGCGCTACAATTATGGAATTTAATATTCTAATTGATTCTAGCGACTTTCAAATCAAATTTGTAACACAAATCACAAATTAAACGTTATCATCAATTTCAAATCAAAAACTAGCGTCTCTGTTCTGGGAAACTCTGTTCTTCGACCTTTTTTCTTAGTCCACAAATTAAAAAAACGACAAAATCTTCAACAATTCTTCTGCAACAAAACGCAATCATGTCCAAAATCCCCATTGTGCTACAATTGAATGGGAACTGGGATAGCTATGGCAGATTTAGGAATTTTCAGGTGGATGGCATTGTACTCGATGAGGATGCCAGTTACAGTATACTGATTTATACAATTGCAGATCAATTAATGATTGATACTTCGAAAAAAATTATAGAAATCAAATACGTTGTGAACGAGCATTGTCCTCCAATGCAGATTAGGAACAATATGGGTGTTCGTGTGTATATGGAGACAAAAAAAGAAAACAAATAGGATCATATCCGCTATGTATAAATGTTCGAGAGTTCAATATGGAATTGAGTATCACCAATGAGAACGCAAGTGCAGGTTTGTTTTGTTAGAAATTCTATCAAATTCTGATTTTATGTTAATATCTACAAAATATCTACATTTATCTACAAATAAACTACATATCAGTGTACGTATATATATAGCGTATTGTTTTTAACAGTATCTACAAAATGACAACATTTATTCTACAATTAAACTACATACTATGTAGAAAAAAAAATGTTGCCTACAAAATTTCTCTTCATCTACAAATTATCTACAAAGATTCTACAAAATGGTAATGACAGTATTTATCTTTATTTTCATGCAGGTTCGTCTGGAACACTAAAATTACTTGATATGCTAGCATCTCCCGTTATAGAGAAATATGAGAGTATAATAATAACTGAAAGTACACAGAGTGTTATTGAAGAAGGACAAGTGTACCAAGACAAGCAAACAATTGCAACTGCAATGAAGCACTATTCTGGCATGCACAAGTTCCAATTCAGGGTTAAAAGATCTAGTCACAGAAGGTATGAAGATCTGAATGGTGAAAAGATTATTATAAACAGTCTTTTCCTTGTGATATGTGTTTGTCAATATTGAATATGAATTGTAGTTATATTGTAGAGTGTATTGTTTTATGTTAAAACAGTCCTTTTTTTTACATCTACATTTATAACCAATATTAAAATTGTATTTTTTCTTATAGTTACTGGCTTATATGCGTTGGTGAAAACTGTAATTGGCAATTCAAGGCAACATCCATTAATGATTCTGCAATGTTTAAGGTCAGAAGTTTCAACCGCCAACACACATGCTTTTAATGGACAATACATTCATACAGCGCAAACCTACTGCAGTTGTAGTTGATAGCATGGTTATTCCAAAGTATTGTGATCCGAAGACAGTTTACACACCAAAGGACATACAAACTGACATGTTGTCCGAATACGGAGTGAACCTAGCTACATGCAAGCGTGGAGAGCAAAGGAAAAGGCTTTACAGTTTTTGAGAGGTCATCCTGCTGACTCCTACAACAAATTACCAAGTTATTTTTATATTCTTGAGAAGACATATCCAGGATCTATAGTGAAATTGAAGAAGACAGCAGATGAATGCTTCTTATATGCATTTGTTGCTATTTGTACATCAATCAGTGGTTGGGAATATTGTAGGCTAGTAGTAGTGGTTGATGGGACTTTCTTAAAGTCAGCATACAGGGGAATAATGCTGATAGCTAGTACAATGGATGCAGCAGGTAAAATTATAGATATTTTGTAGAATGTTTATAAAATGTAGAAACTTTGTAGATATATTGTAGTTTATATGTATTTGTCTTTTTATATGTATTTTCAAAGCTGCTAGTTAATTATTTTTTGACTCATAATGTAGGTACAATATTGCCATTGACATATATTGTGGTTGATTCGAAAAACGACGCATCGTGGAAGTGGTTTTTTGAGCAGTTCAAGCAAGCATATGATGAAAGATCTCCAATGTGTGTTGTTTCAGATCGGAATGAGAGTATCATGAAGGCAACATCAATTGTCTATCCGGGCATGCCACATTACTCTTGCATGTGGCATATTTGGACAAATATAAGGGGAAAGTTCAAGAAGGGTCATCTAAAATTAGCGAATTGTACTTTGCCACAGCACGATCATACACTCTGGATGAATTTAATGAAAGGATGTCGAAGATTGAGAGATAGACCCGCGTGTTAAATCACCTATATAATATTGGCTATCATAGATGGTCAAGAGTACATGCAACGGTGAACAGAACTTGGACTATGACATCAAACATTGCAGAGTCGTTGAATGCTGTAACAAAAGATGCAAGAGAGCTGCCAATAGTAGACCTATTAGAGTATATGAGGACTCTTCTTGAACTTTGGACCAATGAGAAGTTATTGAAGGCAAAGGGTACTTTCACATATCTTGGGTCCAAATTCAATAAAGAATTGGAGAACAACAGAACATTATCGCAAAAGCTTAGGGTAAGATCTGTTTATTTGGTGCAGAAAAATAATATATTACTATACAGTGTTTCCAGATTGTAGATAATTTGTATATATATTGTAGATAATTTGTAAATTGTAGATAATTTATAGATAATTTTTAGATAAATTATAGATAATCTGTATTCTGATTGTAAATATTTTGATTTCTATTTGTTATGTAATTGTAGGTGAGGGATTCAACATATCATATCCATATTGTGATAGATGGTGTGAAGCGGTTCATTGTGTGTCTTGAAAATAAGAAATGTAGTTGTGGCCAGTTCCAGCTTGATGAACTTCCATGTGCGCATGCTTTGGCTTCTTTAAGGCACAAAAATGAATCTTATGAAAACTATTGCTCGCCGTTTTACACAAGGGAGAGCCTATTGCGTACATATGAAATTCTAGTAAATCCCCTGCCTGATGAAAGCAAATGGAATGTGCCACAACTATATCTGATGAAGCAGTAAATCCACCTACGGGAGAGAAAAGGCAGCCAGGAAGACCTCAAAAGGAAAGATACAAAACATATGATGAACTAAAGTCAAAGAAGTACAAGGTGTCATGCGACAACTATGGAGGTGAAGGGCATAACAAAAGATCTTGCAAGAATGCGCCAAAAAAGAAATAAATTCCATGTAGTTAACAGAGTATTTCAAAATAATTGTTAGTGTGTTCAAGTTAACAGAATTTTGTGTGTAATTGTTGAAGTTTTATAAGATCATAATGTAGTTAGTTTCAATTTTATTTCTTTTGTTGTTAATTTTTTTTCTGTATTTGCATAATAATTTGATAGAGTGATTTGTTATTGACTATCTCAAGCATCCTTTACATAATGGTTAATATTTATCTACAATACAACTACAAAATTTTTTAAATTAACTTGAATTTACAGAATAAATACATTTTAAATCAGTAGAAAAAGAGTTATATATACAAATTAAATACAAAGGGAGATGTTTTCTACAAATTATATACATATTCAACTACAAAAACATATACAATTTTAACATTCAGTGTTCCCAGATTGTAGACAATTTGTAGTTTATTTGTAGATAATTTGTATTCTAACAACGAAATAACTAGATTTTTGTTAGTTGACAAAATAACAGTATAAAAATGAGTTGGGAAGGATTTATATGATAAAATAATGAAGAACGAGTACTATAAACATTCAACAAGTGAAGATAAAACCAACAGGATATTTTCATTTGAACTACTAAACTGGATAGAACAAAACAAAACAAATGCTACTGTAAGTGTAGCGCAAGTCTGCTACAATTAAAACACAAAAATATTGTGCAAAAACTTGTGTACTATCTTTCTTCTAAACTAACATCAACAAAACAACTGTACTACATGTTTCATACATAGACAACTACTTCTTCCTCTGGACTCTTGTTTTTTCATTCAAAGCTGGTGCACCCTTTCTCCTTGCCAATCTGCCTGTCACCTCATTTTCACTAATTGCCCCATTTTCCAGCTTCTTTCTAGCATAGTCCTACAGTACCGCTTCATAGCGTCTACGATGTTGGTCAATATTAGAGAAGTCTTCTGCGGGAATTAAAAAGTCTCCAAGACTAACATACTCCGCAAAGGCAGCAAGAAAGAGACCACAGTCGCTGCAAAAAAGAAAAATTGTCAATATTTACCAAATGATTAGAAACAGAAATAGAATTAAATGTATAGAAAGAAAGAATAGTTTTTTTTTACAGTGATCCTTCTTCTTGCTGTGGAATCTCTCCAACGATCCACTGAATGTTAAGAGGGTCGCTAACAACTTTCTCAATGTATGCCTTTGTATTCTTGAAGTTGATGTCTTTGCGCTTCACATAAAAATCGGTGCACGAAAAATACAAAGGGATAATAATAGAAAACTTGTCGACACAAGATTCAACAATAGGGTGATTGCGTGAAGACACCATGGAATCATATGCATAAAGTTGCCTGTCTGCAATGTCAAAAACAACCAACACCCAGTGGAATTTTTCTACAATGTTGATGGGCATGATGACATAGTCAACTTCATCCCATGCAACATTTGCAAGTAGTCTATACCCCAATATATATTCTGCTACAACATCCTGGGGTTTAACAACAGAAAACTTATTATATTGAGGAGAACTTTGGTACTTTTCATAAATTTGTTCTATCCTTGTCTTGAACAAACAATCTGTTGTAGTAAACTTGGTCAAGTTGTGGGGGCCATACTTGCCTCTTTTCCTCAAGTAATACATTATAACATCAATGTGCTGCAAACAAAAACAGTTGGCATTATACAACAAGACAACTTCAGTTAGTCTACACAAACTACACTATAACTACAATTATACTTCAAACTAAAACAAAGAAACTACAACCATATCTACAATTATCTACAACTTATACTACAAAGTCATCCTTAAATAATCTACACACAACTACAATTTATCTATAATTACACTACAAGCAGATAAATAATCTACACAAAACTGCTATATTACATAAAAATACAATACAAACAGAAAACACAAGATCTACAATCATGTCTACAACATATCTACAATTTAAACTACAAGTCATCTTCAAATATTATTCATAATCTACAGCATAACTAAAATTACACTACAAGTTGAAAACAAAGCATATAGAATCATGTCTACAATATATCTACAAAGTATCTACAATATATCTACAAACTGGGTATACTGATTCTTACCGAGTCAGTGAGGCATTATCCAGGGTGTGCCAGGGAAAAGAACCACTCCTTCTTGTCAACCTTTTCCACTCCAAGGTCTAACCATGGCTTAATTTGGTTGTCCTTTATGGAATACGTAGCCTTCCTCCTATAGAAACAAATAGATATCAAAAAAAGTATTGCAGAATGAAGTGGATATGTAAAAGATGAATGCTGGAATCAAAGTTACAAACTGTGCATTCTAACCTCTTTGAACCTTTGGGTACCGTGGTATAACCACTTGTTGAACTGATCCAACACCTCGGGATCTACATCTTCACCAATAACAGTAGTAAATGGGTGTTTGAGGTGGAAAATTTGAGGTCCAACTGAGCTGCTACCACCAGAACTGTATAGAGGGAGAAATGGTGATCGAGCATGCTTTCCCGGTTGCCTTGTTCTACCTGGATGCATAGGTGTTGCATCATCTTGTATAGGCGCGCCAAACTTAACCAACTGCGATAAGTTATCAGACAGCTATAAATCGTCCAGTGTAACCTCCTTCTTCTCACCTCCGGATTCTTTTAAATCACCTACATTCACATACTGTGCCTCTGCACCCGCATTGTCAACTTCCTCATTCACCTGTTCTGTTTGAGCTGCTACTGTCACTCCATGAATTGGAGACTGAGCATTCATATCTTCCATCTCTGTAACACAATGTATATCTTACTTAATAGAAAGGTTAAAATATTCAAACATAAAGAAAAACTATCTGAATAACAATTCATACCTAAATTCTCTTCATCTGCTGCACCTTCAAAATGTGTATATAAATCAACAGGAGCTGGAACATTTTCTTGACCAACTTCACCTTCAACATGTTCTGTTTTATCAATTAAAAATGTTGACTTATACTGGATAATAGGGGCTTAACATATTAAGGAGATATGTAGGTGCGTTATAATATCTATATTTATCTGTTAGCAAACTACAATATGTTGTATTGAATTGTATATATATTCTGTATATATAATGTAGAAATATTGTAGATATTTTATAGATATATTGTAGATATGTTGTATATATTATGTAGCTAACTGTAAATAAAGTGTATAAATTTTGTAGATACCTGTTTTGCTGGTGCTGGCCTGCACTTGTTCCCCACTATTGAACTGAAATTGCTGATTGTTCATGTCTTTTTGTTGGTCACTATTTTTTGTTGAACTACCAGCAAACTGAAAGGACCAAGCTGTTAGTTTGTATATATGTTTTAGAGGTGCCTTAAATTGTTTTGTTATATAAATAAAATTCAAATCTTACCTTTGCATCAGCTTGGTCATTTTGACTGTTTATCAACTGCAAAAGGGTCTTGACAGACTCATTTATTAGCACCCGAAGGCTACCGAGCTCTTCAAAGACATCTTTCTTAAAATCTGTAAGATTTTGATCAACCTACATGTTACAAAAAAATACATTGTTAACTTCAGAATTTCTCTTAAAATACTTTCAAAAACATGAGCAGTAATATGATAGTGCTAATATGCTGTATACATATTACCTTCTCAATGCCTCTTTCTAATTGATAATCTTTTTAAGAATAGACTCATTATCCTCTTCTCCAATTGATTTTTTGGGTTCCAACGGAGGAGCATCAGCATTGGGAACCTCAGATTTTTGTTCAACCTCTTGAACTGTGTACTCAACTTTGTCAGGCAAAGACATCGCTGCAATATCTTCAGGGGATTCACTTATGTTGGTGAACTGAATGAGAAAAAAACCAATTAGTTTGATTAAGGCAGAACATGTAGAATAATATAGATATTTTGTAGGTAAACTGTAGAATCATAAATGAATCCATTTTACCTTGATCCACTCAGGCTTGATCATTTTTTCTTCAAAGGCAGCCAACCAAATCTGACCCTTACTAGCTGACCAGCTAAGTATGCGAGGGATTGAATTAGCACTCATCGCAGCTATGTCAGTGTTGGCGGTAGAGCAACACTCATACAACCATACTTGCATGGCTAGTGTAAATCCTCGTATGAGATAAGAATGTACGTACGGATTTAGCCTATGCCTAATAGATTCCATCAACTGTCTATAAGCCTTAATACCCCATGGGTATGTATCGTACTCACCAGATTCCACCAAATAAAACCTAAAGTGATCTACAAACGCAACATGGTCTTTCTCTGAAGGACAAATGAAAAATTCTAAGAGATAAAGAATACACAACTTCACAGCGTCCTCATCATTTACCCAGGTTATGTTGGTTACTATCTGTTTGAGATATGACTTCTCCACTCTTAATTTGGTTGGAAAATAACTGCTCATTATCTTACTAACATAATTCGTAGCGTAACCAAAGTCTGTAACCTGGGTATGACATCTAAGACCAGTTATTAGGGCAAACTCCCTCAGTCCAAAATTTAGTCTCTCACCCTTTAACTCGGCAGAAAAATATGAAGCATTGGATGAACTCAAGTCATACTTCATAAGAAGATGAATGACCTGATTTTGCATGCAATGACCGCGAAAGGACAGTAAGTAGTTCACGCCCCGAAATCCCACCTTTGGGTTGTGATGGCGTCTAACGTTGAACCCACTAGACAAGCCAACGTGTACAGTTAAACTAACATGATAATACCGAAATAACAGAAGTTAAAAACAGTTCACAACTTAACAGCGAAAATAGATAAAGTTTCAAAGCTAAGTAAAGACAACATAATACAACGTCGCAATAATTTCCCAAAACCTGGAGTCACAAACTCACGAACTGTCTATAGGAGTGCTAAATACAAAGTCTTAAAGGAAATACATGACTGTCTCTGAGAACTAGAGGAAAAACAAGATAGAAATGAAGATCTAGGGATAGGAGAGACGCCAAGGCCCACGAACGCCAGCGGGTATACCTTGAAGCCTCTATGGTGAACTGAAGGAGACTCCCTCAACGCTGTCCACTGGGTCCGAGTGCGGGATCCGCACAATAATAAGATGTGCAGTGTAGCATCAGTACAACCAACCCCATGTACTGAGTAAGTGCCGAGGCTAACCTCGGCGAAGTAGTGACGAGGCTAGGACACGAAAATGAAATGTACCTCTGCAGTTCAATAGTATAGTAGAAACTAAACAAGAATACAATTACGGGGAAGAACATGCTGGGGGTAAGAGGTAGCAAATAGTGAAATGACGGAAACGAAAACAATAGTCTAAAATATCCGAAAATAATAACGGTTATTGACAACACAAATTAAAACAGTGAAAAGAAACGGTACGGCATGTCCCCTCGTGCATAATAATATAAAATATGGCACATAATGTCCCTTCGTGCATAAACAACATAAACATGGCACAAAAATGTCCCCTCGTGCATAAAACATCACAATCACGGCACAGAATGTCCCCTCGTGCATAAAACATCACAATCACAGCACAGAATGTCCCCTCGTGCATAAAACATCACAATCACGGCACAGAATGTCCCCTCATGCATAAAACATCACAATCACGGCACGGAATGTCCCCTCGTGCATAACAATATAAAATACAGCACGACATCACCCTTCGTGCTTTTACTCTCTTCCTCACTATGAAAATTATGACGTAATCAATGTGAATCATGGCACGGCATCACCCTTCGTGCTTTTACTCTCTTCCTCACTATGAAAATTATGACGTAATCAATGTGAATCATGGCACGGCATCACCCTTCGTGCTTTTAGGCTCTTCCTCACCAAAATAATGACAATATCAATGGCAAGGAATACAACATAGTGGAAATACAATTCAAAATCACCCGGCAAGGGGAAAGTATCAGTCAATATCGTAATAATTACCCGTCAAGGGTATCAGCTATAACCAATCATTTCAAATACATCCTTTACAATTGGGTTCTCAATCGAACCAATACATCATGAGTTCATCAACCAGGGTTTTCAATATTAATCAACTTCCAAGTAGAGACAATTGCATATTATAACGAATATGGAAGTAATAATAAGGTTTTTTATCAAAAATAGACTCACGGGCTTGCTTGACACACAATGCATAGGTACTCATCACCTCACCTATGCATTGAACATGATAAACACTTAACACATAGTATACAATACATATTCCCTCACCAAAGTTAGGCAAGACACTTACCTCGGGTCCAAAAATAGAAATCAAGCCTCTAACACCGCCTTTCCTTTTGAATTCAATTCCGGAACAACAATATCTAGATATAATTAACTTAAGTATATCAATAATGACTCAAAAAAATCGATCCCATAGCCTAATTATCCATTTCTTAGCATTCTTCCAAAAATACCAAAATTCGACCCCAGGCCGGCTCGCTCGGATTCCAATAATTCTCGAAGGGGACGCTCACTCAAAGTGTAAGGATCATTAATGAACGATTCGTACTTGATTTCATGGTCAATTCATAGAAAATTCTCAAATGGTTACAAGTTCTAGGTTATTACCCAGATTCTTGATTTTTGCACTAATTTATGTAGTTAATTAAGCTAGAATCCATGCATGAAGCTAATTTTTTAGTAGAGTTCACTTACCTTAGAAGACCAGGTCGTTAGCCCTTAACTATGATGGAAAATCGCCCAAGGAAGAACAAAGAAATGAGAAAAATGGGTTTTAAACCCGTATATAAAACACACTGCCTGCACAGTGATTCCGCATCTGCGGCTCGGGGACCGCAGGAGCGGTCCCACACCTGCAAGGAAAATCTCGTGCCTGCGAAAATGGGATAGGGAGCCTGGGCTCCGTAGGCTGAGATACCGCTCCTGCGGAATATTTTCCGCACCCGCGATAATTGGCCAGGCCATTGGGTAATCGCACCTGCGATGCTGGGGACCGCAGGAGCGGTCCCGCACCTGCGACTGGGCAACCGCACTTGCGGTCACACCAGAACAGGTGCACCAACATCTATGTTTGCTAGTTTTTAGCCCCGTTAGGTGCCCGGAAGGCACCTGGGCCCACCCGAGCCCTAGTCCAAATATACCAACGAGTCTCAAATCATAACACGAACTCGCTCGAGCCTTCGGAACACCCAAACAATGCTAAAACTCAAATCCACACCCCCAAACCCCAAGAACCAAACTTAGGAACTTTAAGTTTTCTAGACTTCACTAACAACGTGCCGAACTGACCTATACAACTCAAAATGACGCCAAATATACACACGACTTCCTAAAGCATCCTACGAACTTATTCGACTAATTAAACCACTAAAATAACATCTAAACAAGGAATTAAACCTCAAAACTCATAGAATTTTCTTAAAACTTCGTAAAGCTCAAACATTCCAATTTCTATCCGAACCACGTCATTTCAAGTCCGTTTTACACCAAATTTCATAGATAACTCGCATAACATATATTAAACCTGTTCCGGGCTCCGGAACCATAATACGGGCCCGGTAACGCATATTTCACCTCAGAGTTCATTTTCAAAAGTCTTTCTTATTTTCAGAAAATAATTTTCTTTAAAAATTCATTTCTCGGGCTTGGGACCTCGGAATTCAATTCCGGGCATACACCCAGGTCCTTGTCCAACTGGACACCACTGAATTCAAGTACATGAGATGGGTCTGCAATATACCTCTGGAGCATAGACACGTGAAATACTGGGTGCACGACTAACAAATTAGGTGGCAAGGCAATTCCGTAGGCCACCTCCTACCTTGTCCAGAATCTCAAATGGACCAATGTACTTAGGGATCAACTTTCCCTTCTTTCTGAATCTCATCACACCGCGACACCCGAAGAAATACCCGGCCGCCTATCATAAATGCCAAATCTCGAACTCTGCGATCCGCATAACTCTTCTGCCTGGATTGAGCTGTACAAAGTCTATCCTGAATGATCTTGACCTTGTCCAAGGCATCCTGGACTAACTCAGAACCCAAAAATCTAGCCTCTCCCGGCTCGAACCATCTGACTGGAGATCGACACCGTCTACCATACAACGCCTCATACGGAACCATCTGAATGCTCGACTGATAGCTGTGTTGTAGGCAAACTCAGCTAAAGGCAAGAACTGGTCCCATGAACCACCAAAGTCAATAACACAAGCTCGCAACATATCTTCCAAAATCTGAATAGTACGCTCGGAGTGCCCGTCCGTCTGGGGGTGAAATGCGGTGCTCAAATCAATCTGGGTGCCCAACTCTGGCTGAAATACTCTCCAGAAATGGGAGCTAAATTGAGTACCTCGGTCTGATATAATGGATATGGGCACACTATGCAGTCTAACAATCTCTCTCATATAGATCCTTGCCAACTTCTCTGCTGAATACGAAACTGATACTGGAATGAAGTGCGCTGACTTGGTCATCCTATCCACAATGACCCATACTGCATCAAACATCCTCTGAGTCCGTGGGAGTCCAAATACAAAGTCCATGGTGATACACTCTCACTTCCACTCGGGAAGCTGAATCTGCTGCATCAAACCATCGGGTCTCTAGTGCTCGTACTTAACCTGGTGACAATTCAAGCACCGAGCTACATAAGCTACAATATCCTTCTTCATTCTACGCCACCAATAATGCTGCCGCAAGTCCTGTACATATTTGCGGCGCCCGGATGAATGGAATATCCGGAATTGTGGGCCTCCTGTAGTATTAACTCACGAATACCATCCACATCAGGTACACAAATCCGTCCTTGCATCCTCAAAACTCCCTCAACATCAACCGTAACCTGCTTGGCATCTCCGTGCCTGACTCTATCTCTACGAACACATAAATGGCGATCATCATACTGCCTGGCCCGAATACGTCATACAAAGAAGAACGAGCTACGGTATGGGCCAGAACACTGCTAGTCTCAGAAACCTCCAATCTCACAAATCGGTTGGCTAACGCCTGAACATCCAAAGCAAGAGGTCGCTCTCCGACTGATAAATAGCCAAGACTACCCATACTAGCTGACTTCCGGCTCAAAGCATCGGCCACCATATTGGCCTTCCCCGGATGATAAAGAATGGTAATATCATAATCCTTCAGCAACTCTAGCCATCTCCTTTGTCTCATGTTCAACTCCTTCTGTTTAAACAAATACTGTAAGATCTTATGATCCGTGAACACCTCACATGGAACACCATACAAGTAATGCCTTCAAATATTCAATGCATGCACAATAACGGCTAACTCTAAGTCATGAACTGGATAGATCTTCTCATGAACCTTCAACTGACGAGAAGCATAAGCTATAACCTTGACATCCTGCATCAACACTGCACCAAGCCCAACCCGTGAAGCATCACAATACACGGTATACGATCCTGAACCTGTGGGCAAAACCAACACTGGTGTCGTGGTCAAGGATGTCTTGAGCTTCTGAAAGCTCGCCTCGCACTCATCAGACCACCTAAACTGGGCACTCTTCTGAGTCAATCTGGTCTTCGGGGCTGCAATGGATGAAAAGCCCTCCACAAACCGGCAATAATAACCTGCTAAGCCCAAGAAACTCCGGATCTCTGTAGCTGAGGTGGGTCTAGGCCAATCTCTGACTGCTGAAATCTTCTTGGGATCCACCTGAGCACCCTCTGACGATACTACATGACCTAGAAATGAAATTGAACTCAACCAAAACTCACACTTGGAGAATTTGGCATACAACTGACTATCCCTCAGAGTCTGGAGGACGACTCTAAGGTGCTGCTCATGCTCTTCTCGGCTGCGAGAGTATATCAATATATCATCAATGAAAACAATCACAAATGAGTCCAAATAAATCATGAACACTGGTGCATAAACTCCATAAAATCAGCGGGGGCATTCGTCAGTCCAAATGACATCACCAAGAACTCATAATGCCCATAACGAGTACGAAAAGCTGTCTTAGGGACATCAGACGCCCTAATCCTCAGCTGATGGTAACTAGATCTCAAGTCAATCTTGGAAAACATTGAAGCACCCTGAAGCTGGTCGAATAAATCATCAATCCTCGGCAAAGGATACTTATTCTTAATAGTAACCTTATTCAACTGCCGGTAGTCAATACACATCCTCATCGAGCCATCCTTCTTCTTGACAAACAATACTGGAGCACCCCAAGGAGAGACACTAGGCCTAATGAAGCCTTTATCCAAAAAATCCTGTAACTGATCTTTCAACTCCTCCAACTCTGGCGGGGCCATACGATACGGCGGAGTAGAAATAGGTTGGGTGCCCTGAGCTAACTCAATACAAAAATCAATATCCCTGTCAGGTGGCATACCCGGCAGGTCAGCAGGGAAAACCTCTGGAAACTCATGAACCACGGGCATTGACTCCAGGGAAGGAACCTCGGCGCTAGAATCACGAACATAGGCTAGATAGGCCAAAAACCCTTCCCGACCATGCGTTGAGCCTTCATATAAGAAATAACTCTACCAGAAGAATGACTAGGAGTTCCCTTCCTCTCCAAACGAGGCACCCCTGGCAAAGCCAAGGTCACTGTCTTGGCATGACAGTCCAGGATAGCATAATAGGGGGATAGACAATCCATCCCCAATATAACATCGAAGTCAATCATATACAGAAGCAAAAGATCAACATGAGTCTCCAGACCACCCATGACTACTAAGCAAGCACGGTAGACTCGATCTACCACTATAAAATCACCCACCGGTGTAGAAACATGCACAGCAGTACTCAAGGAATCACGGGGCATACTCAAATAAGGGGCAAAATATGAAGACACATAGGAGAATGTAGAACCCTGATCAAAAAACACCGAAGCCTCTCGGCTGCAAACTGAAATTGTACCTGTAATAACTGCATCAGAAGCCTCGGCATAAGTCCTGGCAGGAAAAGCATAGCATCGGGGCTGAGCCCCTCCAATCTGATCATCTCTGGGTCGACCTACTACGGTCTGACCTCTACCTCTCGTGGCATGTCCTCCACCTCTATGAGTCTGACCTCTACCTCTGGCACCCCGACCGCCACCCCTAGCTAACTGAGGTGGTGGGGTGCGCCTGATGCGGGAACCATGGCATGGGAACCCTGATACTGAGACCCACCCAGACCTCGAGGGCAAAACTTGGAAATATGCCCCAATCCATCGCAAGAATAACACGGCCTCAGCTGATATGGCTGGGGACTCTGGAACTGTCCCTGACGACCCTGATAACCACCCTGGAAACTCTGAAGCGGTGGTGTACTGATAGGTGCTGGTGGTGCACTGTGAGTTACCTGAAGTGCCGACTGATAGGGTCGGGGAGGATGACCTCTGCCTGAAGAATCCCTTCCCCTAGATGAGGCTCCACTGAAACGACCGGAATGACGGGGCTTCTTGTCATCCCCCTGACCACCACCCTGTGACATAATCATCTCAATCCTCCTGGCCACATTGGCCGCATTCTGGAACGAAATATCAGTACCTGACTCTCTAGCCATCTGAAGTCTGATAGGCTGGGCCAATCACTCAATAAATCTCCGAACCCTCTCTCGATCGGTGGGAAGTATCATAAGAGCATGTCGGGCTAGAGTGATGAACCTGGTCTCGTACTGAGTGACTGTCATAGATCCCTGCTGGAGACGCTCAAACTGCCTCCGAAGGTCCTCTCTCTGAGTAATGGGAAGGAAATTCCCCCAAAATACCTATGAGAACTGAGTCCAAGTCTAAGGTGCAGACCCAGCTAGTCTGGCTAGGCAATAGTCTCTCCACCAACTCTTGGCTGCGCCAGATAACCGAAAAGTAGCGAAGTCAACTCCGTTGGACTCCACTATGCCCATGTTCCGAAGAACCTCATGGCAGCTGTCCAAATAATCATGGGGATCCTCTGATGGTGAACCAGTAAAAGTAGCAGTGAATAACTTAGTGAACCTGTCCAGTCTCCACAAAGCATCCGCTAACATAGCTGCTCCCTCTGCTACCGACGCTGCAATACCCGGCTGAACCACTCGGGATGGCTGAGGTGCCGGAGTCTGAAACTGTGGAGCTAGCTGCTCTAGCGTGCGAGTGGCAGGAGTCTGGGTACCACCCCCAGCCTGAGAGACGGCTGATGCAGTAGGAAGAAGACCCGTCTGTGCTAAACTCTCCATGAGTCCGACTAGACGGATAAGAGCGTCCTGAAGCACTGGGGTAGCTATGAACCCCTCTGGGACCTGAGCTGGTCCAACTGGGACTGTCGAAACTGTGACCTCCTCGTCAGACTCGACCTGAGGGTCCTCCACTGGGGCTGCTGCTCTAGGCTGAGCCCGGCCTCGGCCTCTAGCACGGCCTCGTCCTCGACCTCGACCCCTCGTAGGAGCTGTAGCAAGAGTGTTGGGCTGCTGAGCGGAACCAAGGGAAGCACACGTCCTCGTCATCTTGAGAGAATAGAATAGAAACTCAATCAGTACTCAGAATTCATATCGCACGACAGAGATGAAAAGAAATGTGGAGTCATCCTAACTTTGCAGCCTCTGGGGGATAAATACAGACGTCTCTGTACCGATCCCTCAGACTCTACCAAGTTTGTCTGTGAGTTGTGAGACCTAAGCAACCTAGAGCTCTGATACCAACTTGTCACGCCCCGAAAGCCCACCTTTGGGCCGTGATGGCGTCTAACGTTGAACCCGCTAGACAAGCCAACGTGTACAGTTAAACTAACATGATAATACCGAAATAACAGGATAAGCTAAAAACAGTTCACAACTTAACAGTGGAAATAAATGAAGTTTCAAAGCTAAGTAAAGACAACATAATACAACGTCGCAAAAATTTCCCATAACCTGGAGTCACAACTCACGAACTGTCTATAGGAGTGCTAAATACAAAGTCTTAAAGGAAATACATGACTGTCTCTGAGAACTAGAGGAAAAATAAGACAGAAATGAAGATCTAGGGATAGGAGAGACGCCTAGGCCCACGAACGCCAACGGGTATACCTTGAAGCCTCTATGGTGAACTGAAGGAGACTCCCTCAACGTTGTCCACCGTGTCCGAGTGCGGGATCTGCACAATAATAAGATGTACAGTGTAGCATCAGTACAACCGACCCCATGTACTGAGTAAGTGCCGAGCCTAACCTCAGCGAAATAGTGACGAGGCTAGGACACGAAAATGAAATGTACTTGTGCAGTTCAATAGTATAGTAGAAGCTAAACAAGAATACAATTACGGGGAAGAACATACTGGGGGTAAGAGGTAGCAAATACTGAAATGACGGAAATGAAAGCAACAGTCTAAAATATCCGAAAATAATAACGGGTATTGACAACACAAATTAAAACAGTGAAAAGGAACGGCCCGGCATGTCCCTTCGTGCATAATAATATAAAATATGGCACGGAATGTCCTTTCGTACATAAACAACATAAACATGGCACGAAAATGTCCCCTCGTGCATAAAATATCACAATCACGGCATGGAATGTCCCCTCATGCATAAATCATCATAATCACGGCACGGAATGTCCCCTCGTGCATAAAACATCACAATCACCGTACGGAATGTCCCCTCGTGCATAAAACATCACAATCACAGCACAGAATGTCTCCTCGTGCATAAAACATCACAATCACGGCACGGAATGTACCCTCGTGCATAACAATATAAAATACTGCACGACATCACCCTTCGTGCTTTTACTCTCTTCCTCACTATGCAAATTATGACGTAATCAATGTCAATCATGGCACGGCCTCACCCTTCGTGCTTTTAGACTCTTCCTCACCAAAACAANCCCGTCAAGGGTCTCAGCTATAACCAATCATTTCAAATACATCCTTTACAATTGGGTTCTCAATCGAACCAATACATCATGAGTTCATCAACCAGGGTTTTCAATATTAATCAACTTCCAAGTAGAGACAATTGCATTTTATAAAGAACATGGAAGTAATAATAAGGTTTTTATCAAAAATAGACTCACGGGCTTGCTTGACACACAATGCATAGGTACTCGTCACCTCACCTATGCATTGAACATGATAAACACTTAACACATAGTATACAATACATATTCCCTCACCAAAGTTAGGCAAGACACTTACCTCGGGTCCAAAAATAGCAATCAAGCCTCTAACACCGCCTTTCCTTTTGAATTCAACTCCGGAACAACAATATCTAGATATAATTAACTTAAGTATATCAATAATGACTCAAAAAAATCGATCCCATAGCCTAATTATCCATTTCTTAGCATTCTTCCAAAAATACCAAAATTCGACCCCGGGCCGGCTCGCTCGGATTCCAATAATTCTCGAAGGGGATGCTCACTCAAAGCGTAAGGATCATTAATGTACTATTCGTACTTGAATTCATGGCCAATTCATAGAAAATTCTCAAATGGTTAGAAGTTCTAGGTTATTACCCAAATTCTTGATTTTTGCACTAATTTATGTAGTTAATTAAGCTAGAATCCATGCATGAAGCTAATTTTTTAGTACAGTTCACTTATCTTAGAAGACCAGGTCGTTAGCCCTTAACAATGATGGAAAATCGCCCAAGGAAGAACAAAGAAATGAGAAAAATGGGTTTGAAACCCGTATATAAAACACACTGCCTGCACAGTGATTCCGCACCTGCGGCTCGGAGATCGTAAGAGCGGTCCTGCACCTGCAAGGAAAATCTCGTGCCTGGGAAAATAGGATAGGGAGCCTGGGCCCGCGCCTACGGAGTGAGAGACCGCTTCTGCGGAATATTTTCCGCACCCACGATAATTGGCCAGGCCATTGGGTAATCGCACCTGCGATGCTGGGGACCGCAGGAGCAGTCCCGCACCTGCGACTGGGCAACCGCACTTGCGGTCACACCAGAACAGATGCACCAGCATCTAAGTTTCCTGGTTTTTAGCCCCTTTAGGTGCCCGGAAGGCACCTGGGCCCACCCGAGCCCTAGTCCAAATATACCAACGAGTCTCAAATCATAACACGAACTCACTCGAGCCTTCGAAACACCCAAACAATGCGAAAACTCAAAATCACACCCCCAAACCCCAAGAACCAAACTTAGGAACTTTAAGTTTTCTAGACTTCACTAACAACGTGCCGAACTGACCTATACAACTCGAAATGACACCAAATATACACACGACTTCCCAAATCATCCTACGAACTTATTCGACTAATTAAACCACTAAAATAACATCAAAACAAGGAATTAAACCTCAAAACTCATAGAATTTTCTTAAAACTTCACAAAGCTCAAACATTCTAATTTCGATCTGAACCACGTCATTTCAAGTCCGTTTTACACCAAATTTCACAGATAACTCGCATAACATATATTAAACTTGTTCCGGGCTCCGGAACCATAATACGGACCCGGTTACGCAGATTTCACCTCAAAGTTCATTTTCAAAGTCTTTCTTGTTTTCAGAAAATAATTTTCTTTAAAAATTTATTTCTCGGGCTTGGGACCTCGGAATTCGATTCGTAGCATACAGTCAGGTCCCATATTTTCCTACGGACCCTCCGAGACCGTCAAATCACGGGTCTGTTTACCAAAAATATTGACCAAAGTCAACTTTATTCCATTAATTATCATAAATTCAACAGTTCAACACATTTCCATATAAAGACTTTCCGGCTACGTGCTCGGGTTGTGCACGCACAACAACGTGAGATTAACAGAGGCTTTCGGAGCGTCGGAACACAGTTTCTGCTAAATTACACAAGATGACCTTTTGGGTCATCACAAAGTAGCCAAAACAAGTCTTCTTGAAAAGCTTCAAACCATTTGGAGACAGAAGCTCTTTAATCTGGATAGGGATACTAGGGTCACATAATGGGTGGAATCTAAGCACCCCATAATCAACATTATGGGGTGCAAAAAAATATCCATTCTGCACAAATAATAAATAATCTCACATTAATAAAGTGCCTAAAAAAATACATTGATCTATAATTTTATAATATATCTACAACATAACTACAAAGAAACTACAAAATATCTATAATTTTACACATGCTATGCAAAAGGCAGCTACAAATATCTACAATTCTGCCGAGATAGTTAGTTGTGTCTTTAATACTACAAATAATCTACAAAATATCTACAAATAAACTACAAAATCTCTACAAATGTAAAAACATATTAATAAACTACAATTAATCTTCAAAATTAAGACAACTAATCTACAATTGTCTAAAACACATATTACGCAGATTTTAAAAACCTAAAACAAACTAAACTACTTGAGACGAAATTACTAAATTATTACCTTCACCAATGAAAGTTTCAGAATAGTTTTTGGGGTTTTTTTTTTGAATTTTTCTTCTTTTTGTGAGTTTTTGAACTGGGAGACACCTTAGCTTTCTTTCCTGGTTTAAGAATAGGCCCCTCTTCTACGAAATCATCATCTACCAATAACTCTTTTCCTTTTCTTTTCACTTGTTTGACTGGCGTAGAAGATTCTCTAGCACCGACATCGTGTTTTTGTTTGGTTCTAGTTTCAACCCTGATTTGTTTCGGAGAAAGGCTATGCGTGGTATCTACATTTGCATGTTCATATTTCTCCTATTTTTGTAGTGATTTTCGTGATAAAACACCCAAATCAAAAGAGGGTATATCAGATTCTCTGGATTTTTTAGGACTATGTTTAGAAGGTTTACTCTTCTTCATTGTCAAAATTTTAACTGAAGTAAACGTGGGTGAATCAACTTTGTTGAAGAAATGTCTTCAATTTTCTGTGAATGTAGACGAATAATTTTTGAATTGATATTTAATGGTGGGTAACAGAAGTTTCTGTAGTTTTAGAAGAGGCAAAATGGGTAAAAGGAACGTGTGTCTGAGTAAAACGTGGGTGAGGGTGAGGGTTTAGGAGAGAGAAACGTGGGAGGGTGGGATATACGGTACCTATAATTAAGGAGTTAAAAACATAGCATTAATTATACTGTTAATACACATTATGGTATAGAATTGGTAATTAGGTATACTAAATGTAATTAAATCAAACCTTAAACATTGAGGGTAATAAGGTTTCCTACATGGTATAGGAATGTAAAAATTTCTTATATTAAACATGGAATTTCTCATATGTCGATATATATGTTGAGTTCGGAAAAATCAGGTGTCACGTAAAATCTTGCAAATAAAACCTTGAACCACAATAATCAGACAATAAAAGAAAAATATTTCAAAAGAGACACAAACATATAATGTGGTTCGGTCAATTGACCTACGTCCAAGGCGGAGATGAGCAATGCACTATATAAAAGAGAATACAAAAATATTGAGACAACATCCTCACGAAGAGGAAAACAAAAGTGACACACTAACACTTGTCCCGTAAAGTTATCCCCCTAAACACGATTCTCAAACCCCACATGACTAAATTGTGGATGTTGCTAAATGAGAAGGAAAGAATCCTCAATTTATACAAGTGTAAAACATTTTTCCAACAAGAATATGACTATCCAAACATGCAAGAATTATAATTTCCTTCTACAAAAAGGAAAACACAGTTATGGTAAATATGTTGTCTTTTACTTAAAGAAATAGAAAAATCAAATATGGTAAGAAAATTAGGACAACACCCAATAATTTTCTCTATTGGCCTCAATTTTCTGAAAAAATACGCTTTATCCTCCTCCTTCGGATAACTTTCAACAGGTTGCATCTCCAAATCTCCACCGTAAAGTTTGTATCAACGTGAGTAACACTCTGGTCAAATTTCTGAGGCAAAAATCTTGATTACCGACAAATATGATGCAATTAGAACTAATGTAATGACCCGACCGGGCATTTTTAGCTCTAGCGCGTCGTTCAGCAGTTTGAAGTCGTGAGCAGCTTTGTTTCAGGTATTTTGCCCCGTGGGCGTGGTCGGAATTGAATTCCAGGAAGTTTAGAATTGATTTGGAAAGAAAAATTCTCATTTCAGAAGCCTTAAGTTGGAGAAATAAACTAAGATTGGAATTTTGAGTAAAGGACCTCCGAATCAAGATTTGAAGGTTCCAGCAGGTTCGTATGATGATTTCGGACTTGGGTGTATGTCCGGCTCGAGGTTTGGATAACCCGGGAGTGCTTCGGCGTATATTGTGGAAGTTAGCATTTTAGAAGGATTTCATGAATTTGGGTTTGAAGTTCATATCAGTGTGGTCGATGTCCATTTGGGAATCTGAGTTTGGGAATAGCTCCGTATGGTGATTCTGGAATTGGGAGCGCGATCGGAAGTGAATTTGGATGTCCGTAGGTCATTTTGGGGTCATTTGGCTAAAGATAGAAATTTGAAGGTTTTTGAAAAATCTGGCCGGAAGTGGAAGTTTTTATATCGAGGTCGAAATGCGATTCCAGAAGTTGGAGCAGGTTCGGAATGTTGAATATGAATGGTGTGCGAAATTTGAGGTCAATCAGGTGTGATTTGATAGGTTTCGGCGTCGGATGTAGAAGTTTGAAATTCTAAGTTCTTAAAGAATTGGATTTGAGTGCGATTCGTGATTTCGGCGTTGTTTGATGTGATTTGAGGGATCGAGCAAGTCGTGTCATGTTTTGGGATAGGTTGGTGTGATTGGATGGGGTCTCGGGGGCCCCGGGTGGATCTCGGGTGATTGACGTATCAATATTTGAAGTTGAAGAAGGCTGAAGGTTGCTATCATCTGGTGTAACCGCACCTGCGAGGCTTTGACCGCAGGTGCGGAGCTGCAGGTGCGGCTAAGGGCACCACAGGTGTGAGATTGGGGCTGGAGCTGAGGAGGCCGCAGGTGCAAAATATTGGTCGCACCTGCTGAATCGCAGGTGCGAAGAGGGGATCGCTGGAGCGGGAATTTGCTAGGTCAAGTCTGAGCCGCATCTGCGATGGAATTTCTGCAGGTGCGGAGCTGCAGGAGAAGCCATTGGATCGCAGGTGCGAAAGAGGCCTGGGAAGAATGTTTTAAAGTCGGGTTTGTGCCATTTCTCTCACATTTTTCATTTGGTTGGGGCGATTTTGGAGGATTTCAAAGGGAGATTTTCACCAAGAATAAAGAGGTAAGTGATCCCTTCACATTTCCAAGTTAAATACAAGATCATTACATAAATTTGATATGGAAAATTATGGGAAAAATTGGGGGTTTTGAAGAAAAACCTAAAAAATGTAAATTTCGAATTTAGCCACGAATTTGAGTATGGAATGTAGAGTAAATTGCATGATTGAACTAGTAGAGTTATGGGTAGCATATATCTTCGAGAATTTTGGATTTTCGGACGTGGGCCCGAGGGCGTTTTGGTCATTCCTCCGAGCGGGGTTGGGAAAGTGTATAATTTGAATTTGTTGTGAGTATTAGGATAAATTTTCATTGCTTTTCCGTTATGTGGTAGTTTCGGAGCGTTGGGCGTCTGTTGGAGTCATCGGAGGGGCTTGGAAGCCGGTATTGGAATTTCGGAGCGAGGTAAGTCTCCTTTCTAACTTTGTGAGGGGGAATAGTCCCCCTTGGTGAATTAATTCAATACATGCTATTATCTTCGGGGGCTACGTATGCACGAGGTGACGGGAGTCCGTGTGTAGCTACTATTATGCCATGTCCGGGTAGTCTAGGACCCATTAGCATGCCTTACGTGCTATACATGTAATCCTGCCTGTAATATTAAACTGCTAATATAATCGAAGACGTAATTGAATATCTAAAAGAAAACTAGAGTTCATCTTGTTAATCTTCTAAAAAGAGAATTTATCTCTCTATGGATATTTGTGTACCTGGACTAGGTTGTATCGTGGAATACCATTAAACTTGACAAATGAGTTTCAAATACAATTGATTTCAAAACCTATATTTCATGTTTCTTTTAATAAGGATTTTACCACTTTTCTGAGGAAACTATTTTCTTGATAAAATACGGATTCAATATGTGGATATGTGTAACTTTGGGTGCCTGAGTCTCTTGAGTGATTCGTGAGCAGAAAGACCCTGTATTGTGTGTGTATTCATATGAGCACCTGAGTCACAGGTATGATTCGCGAGCAGGCTAGCCGTATTATTTTAACCGCGTCGCATGATCGATTCGCAAGCGGGGCAGATAGATGCATCTATGGTTCGAGCCGTTCGACCCTCGACAGTGCATAGTTTATTATTGTTGGTTCGGGCCGTTCGACCCTCGGCATTGCTTGTGCATGATATTTGCTGCATAGTTTCTATGATTTTTGCATGATTACTGGCCTGAGATTTTAAGTTGTCCATTTAAATGACAGAGATTTAAAATTATTAAAAGATTTTGGAAGAAGTCGTTCCTTCCCGTTGATTAGTTGGTATTTGACTAAACCATCCATGTTGATTAATTGTTATTAATATGACAAAGTTATAAAGTGTTAAATGTTAACGGAGTTGATAATATTTATGCCCGATTTTTAATAAATTGCCCATGATAATCATGCTTAGTGTCACTCTTAAATATTTTAAATTGACCTTTAGTAAGTGTCTAATTCGACCTCTTGTCACTACCTCTCTGAGGTTAGGCAGGCGACTTACTGAATACACGTTGTTTTTGTACTCATGCTACACTTGCTATGCATTTTTATTGCACAGGTACTTTCACAGCAATGTGGAGGATTTAGAGACTTAGGCGAACTGCATCATCCAGAGGCGATTCGCAGCTGACAGAGTCTCCTTCGTACTGTATCTATTTCATTTATATTTCCTTGTCTAGTTGTATTTCGGACAGGCTTGTAATGATTGTTAAATTCTTAGAAATTGCTCATGTACTTGTGACTCCGGGTTCTGGGATATGTATTGGGATATAATTGCTTAAGTGAAATCTTTAAATCATTGTTTTAATTAACAGACTTTTATTTTGTTATTATGTAATGAAGTGAAAGGAAATGTTTTCATAAATATTTTAAAACGGAAAGTTATTTAAATTAAATAATGTTTTGTCTTTCCTGAACTTGATGTCCGGCGCCATCACGACCTTAGGGATTTTGGGTCGTGACAACATGGTATCAGAGCGCTAGGTTCTCGTAGGTCTCACGAGTCATAAGCAAGTCTAGTAGAGTCTTGCGGATCGGTACGGAGACGTCTGTACTTATCTTCGAGAGGCTACAAGGCTGTTAGGAGTACTTCCCTTCTTGATTCTTCATCGTGCGAGTTGATTCCATTGAGGCTTATGCCTATGTTCTTTCCTACTAAATCTTACGCGTCGCGAATCGCTTGCTATGGATCAGGAATTTGAGGAATGGAAATGGTGCTACGAATGTAATCTGAGATGCTTCCATGTGTAAGTGGTCGTGGATGTTGTTATGGACCTGCAAAAGGGTGATATGTTATTTTAGCTCAGTAGTTGTGTTTCTGGGAGCCTTAAGGCTATGCTCGGATAGTGATGATGTTTGCAATTGATTGTCGTGCGGTGTCGATATGATTATAGAATGCTTGCCCGTATGTTGGGGATGATGAATGGTTTGAAGGGAGGTCTTCTCAGAGTGTGATTTCGAGATTTCAGAATTCTAGTGTCGGTAGAAGAAAGGCATTTGGGTTATGAATGGTCCGGTTGGGGTTGATAAGGTAGTAAGACTTAGTGTCTTCAAGTGAGATGGGATATGCACCTGTGACGTGTCATCGTCGTCATTTATCAAATAGAATGTGTTAATTTGTCGGTGCTATGGGTTCTTCGGTTGCGTAGGGTCATAGTATTGATAGGGAGTTGAAGAGTGTGGTTGGCAGAGAATGATCCTGGAGTGAAGCTAGGCGGTGGTTCCATTTCTAGGAGGCTAGGTGTAAGAAGCGAAAGTCGAGTAGTCGCAAAGTGGGGGAACAACAGCATAGCTTGGAATTTGAAGACATTTTTGCACATTTAATGGATGTCCACGAGGAGCGGATGGACTAGTACGTCGGTAAATGAAGCAGGGTGTAGGATGGGGTATTGAAGTCGCAGGGTGCGTGCATTTCAGCGTCGTTGGGAGGTGTCCGCGGGTGATTTCCACAGGCGGGTTGTCTTCCGTGAATAGGTTAGCGATGACGCGGTTGGCAGGTCTCGGTGAGGAGTTCTAATGGCTAGTCGGTAGGAGGTATAATGTGTGAAGGATGCTAGAGGATCTGAGTATTTAGGGAGCACTAGCAGGAGGATCTGGAAGAGTTGGACGGATTGGTTGAGATAGATCGTGTTATCAAAGGAAAAAGGATCTCAGCAGGGTGTAGAGTGGTGCAAGGAGTAGCTTCGGGTTAAGTGGGGGAGTCCCACCATCTGCAGTTGGGTTGTAGGATTGTCTTCGTATGGGGTTGAGGATTGTCTGTGTGTTGGCAAGTTATTTCAGCTACGAAAAAAGGATTAAAATGGTAATTGTGCGTGTGATTTGATGAATATGTGCAAAATTTGGCCCTATCGGATCAAGGTTAGGCTTTGGGAGATTCAGAATTTATGCTTAAGGCATGGGCGAGTTGTAAGGATAGTGACTCAGTCACGTGTTTCATTGAAAAAGGTGTTCCTGTGCTCGGAGAGCCTTGGATTTGATTGTATTCGAGGCCAGTCGGAGTGGGTGACTCTCAATAGAGGTCCTAGTGAGTTCAAAAGTTAAGAATGTAACATTTAAGGATTTCAGGCAGCAGTATGATCGAGAATCGAGCTTTTACAGAGTAATCTCTAAGAAAAAGAAGGATGGTTGGAATGTTCTATGATATGTTTCAGCATGCAGGATAATATTGGAGGAGTGAGAGAAATAGACTCCGGATTGAAGAAAAGATTATCAGAAGGGTATGAGACGGGTTGCGGGATTTGGGCAGCATAGTCTCGTGAATCAAGGTCACTCAGGATGAATGAGGGTTGAGTTTGCTATGGGTTGAAGAAAGTTGTTATTATTCCTGAGGCAATTGAAGATGATTAAAAGAAGATAGATTGATTAGCCATGGTTGAAATGGCGCATTTGCGGTAGTGATCGGTTCCTTTGATGTGATTTAGTTATGCATGTGGTTTGTACCGGTGTGTGCGGGGCTTGTCGGCCGTCGTAATGGATTGCATGTGGGAGAATTCAAGTATTATAGTCTGTCAGGTATAGGCGGATCCCGAAATGGTATGGTGGTATAGACTACTACTTAAGGATTTTCATGATTGGGTGATAGTGGGAATTCACTCGTGTGTTGAGATGGTACTCTTGAATTGAGTATAGTAAGAGATTTGTATGTGATGAAGTGTTCACCCTATCGATGGTTCAGAAGTTATGATGGAATTCTTGCGCTACCTCATGTGGGCATGTTAGGTGTGGAAAGCAGTATGTAACTGGTAGTAAGAATCAAGATTTAGGTTCGATGTTTATAAGGATGTCATGAACTCGGAATGCACTTAGTGTGCTTATAATCGATATTCAGTAAATTGTAATAGTGAGCAAATCAGCTCCGTATATATATATTTTCTTATGTAAATTTTATGTGTGGATCGGGTGGCACGTCGCCACGGGTATGTTATTCGGATTGGGTTGCACGCCGCAATAGTGTGATGATGAGAAGGGTTAATATGTATTTATTTTCTTGTGTTTTATTTCCTATTTTCTGGTAAGAATTCATATTAGTTCCGTGAGCTGAATAGTTCCGTCCTGAGTTGCTTCTTATTATCATGTTCGATTTATGGAATAGTGGCGCGATGTGGTATCATGTAAGGCTGTTGGTCATGTTGGGGTGGTTTGTTGTCTGAGCAGTTCGTACTGGGTGAGACGAGATTATCGGATCAGGACAATGTGATGAGGCTATGTGAAGTGTATATTAAAGAACAAATACCATTATTCAGGTTCATAATAAAGTGATGATTCTAGTCAAGATGAGTTATTCAAGGATTTGTTAACTCTGCAGTTGAATATGAATTTATGCACATTTCCTCCGTTGTGGTGGTATCGCCAGCATTATAGCAGGATGTGTGTATATATATCATGAGGTGTATTGGGAGCATCATATTCATGAAATTTTGGCTATTAAGGTTCAGGGAGTGTCATCGTGGTCAGATGATGAGTTATATGGTGCATGGTGCTGATTCAGCAAAGGTATGCGGTCATGTTCTGGTATATCGTGTGGTAGTTGATACGGTGTTTATATGTTGGAACTAGGCATAGCAGAGAAATTTCATGTGTGTGAATGAATTCTGAGCTTATTTTATGGATAAGAGAAGAAATCTTCAGGTGTGATCAAGCTAATGTGCTCAACTGGGTTGTGGTAGCACGGGCAGGTGCTTGAGGTGTTAAACAGTGATTTCAGGTAACTCCAGAGCAGTTCTTGGCACATTCGAGGACAAACGTCGGTTTAAGTGGGGGAGAATGTAACGACCCGACCGGTCATTTTGAGCTCTAGCGCGTCGTTCAGTGGTTTGAAGTCGTGAGCAACTTCGTTTCAGGTATTATGCCCCGTGGGCGTGGTCGGAATTGAATTCCAGGAAGTTTAGAATTGATTTGGAAATAAAAATTCTCATTTCAGAAGCCTTAAGTTGGAGAAATCAACTAAGATTGGAATTTTGAGTAAATGACCTCCGAATCAAGATTTGAAGGTTCCAAGAGGTTTGTATGATGATTTCGGACTTGGGTGTATGTCCGGCTCGAGGTTTGGATAACCCGAGAGCGCTTCGGCGTATATTGGGGAAGTTAGCATTTTAGAAGGATTTCATGAAGTTGGGCTTGAAGTGCATATCAGTGAGGTTGATGTCCATTTGGGATTCCGAGTTTGGGAATAGCTCCGTATGGTGATTCTGGAATTGGGAGCGCGATCGGAAGTGTATTTGGATGTCCGTATGTCATTTTGGGGTCATTTGGCTAAAGATAGAAATTTGAAGGTTTTTGAGAAATTCGACTGAAAGTAGAAGTTTTGATATCGAGGTCGGAATGCGATTCTAGAAGTCGCAGCAGATCTGTAATGTTGAATATGACTTGTGTACGAAATTTGAGGTCAATCAGGTGTGATTTGATAGGTTTCAGCATCGGATGTAGAAGTTTGAAATTCTAAGTTCTTAAAGAATTGGATTTGAGTGCGATTCGTGATTTCGGCGTTGTTTGATGTGATTTGAGGGCTCGAGCAAGTCCGTGTCATGTTTTGGGACAGGTTGGTGTGATTGGACGGGGTCTCGGGGGGCCCAGGTGGATCCCGGGTGATTGATGGATTTGAAATTGGAGAAGGCTGAAGGTTGTTGTCATCTGGTGTAACCGCACCGCGAGGCTTTGACCGCAGGTGCGAGATTGGGGCTGGAGCTGAGGAGGCAGCAGGTGCGAAAGATTGGCCGCACCTGCGGAATCGCAGGTGCGAAGAGGGGATCACAGGAACAGGAATTTGCTGGGTCAAGTCAGAGCCGCACTTGCGATGGAATTTCCGCATGTGCGGAGCCGCAGGAGCAGCCATTGGATCGCAGGTGCGAAAGAGGCGTGGGAAGAATGTTTTAAAGTCGGGTTTGTGCCATTTCTCTCACATTTTTCATTTGGCTGGGGCGATTTTGGAGGATTTCAAAGGGAGATTTTCACCAAGCATCAAGAGGTAAGTGATTCCTTCTCATTTCCAAGTTAAATACAAGATCATTACATAAATTTGATATGGGAAATTGTGGAAAAAATTGGGGTTTTTGAAGAAAACCCTAGAAAATGTAAATTTAGAATTTAGCCACGAATTTGAGTATGGAATGTAGAGTAAATTGCATGATTGAACTAGTAGAGCTATGGGTAGCATGTATCTTCGAGAATTTCGGATTTCCGGGCACGTGGGCCCGAGGGAGTTTTGGTCATTCCTCCGAGCGGGGTTGGGAAAGTGTGTAATTTGAATTTGTTGTGAGTAATAGGATGAATTTTCATTGCTTTGCCGTTAGTGGTAGTTTCGGAGCGTTAGGCGTCCGTTGGAGTCATCGGAGGGGCTTGGAAGCCGGTATTGAAATTTCGGAGCAAGGTAAGTCTCCTTTCTAACTTTGTGAGGGGGAATCGTCCCCCTAGGTGAATTAATTCAATACATGCTATTATCTTCGGGGGATACATATGCACGAGGTGACGGGAGTCCGTGCGTAGCTACTATTATGCCATGTCCGTGTAGTCTAGGACCCACTAGCATGCCTTACATGTTATACCTGTAATCCTGCCTGTAATATTAAACTGCTAATATAATCGAAGACGTAATTGAATATCTAAAAGAAAACTAGAGTTCATCTTGTTAATCTTCTAAAAAGAGAATTTATCTCTCTATGGATATTTGTGTACCTGGACTAGGTTGTATCGTGGAATATCATTAAACTTGACATATGAGTTTCAAAAATAAATGATTTCAAAACCTATATTTCATGTTTCTTTTAATAAGAATTTTACTACTTTCCTGAGAAAACTGTTTTCTTGATAAAATACGGATTTAATATGTGGATATGTGTAACTTTGGGTACCTGAGTCGCTTGAGTGATTCGCGAGCAGGAAGACCCTGTATTGTGTGTGTATTCATATGAGCACCTGAGTCACAGGTATGATTCACGAGCAGGCTAGTCGTATTATTTTAACCCCGTCGCATGATCGATTCGCGAGCGGGGCAAATAGATTCATCTATGGTTCGAGCCGTTCGACTCTTGGCAGTGCACAGTTTATTTATTGTTGGTTCGCGTCGTTCGATCCTCGGCATTGCTTGCGCATGATATTTACTACGTAGTTGCTATGATTTTTGCCTGATTACTGGACTGAGATTTTAAGTTGTCAATTTAAATGACAGAGATTTAAAATTATTAAAAGATTTTTGAAGAAGTTGTTCCTTCCTGTTGATTAGTTGGTATTTGACTAAACGACCCATGTTGATTAATTGTTATTAATATGACGAAGTTGTAAAGTGTTAAATATGAACGGAGTTGATAATATTTATCCCTGTTTTGTAATAAATTGCTCATGATAATCATGCTTAGTGTCACTCTTAAATATTTTAAATTGACCTTTAGTAAGTGCCTAATTCGATCTCTCGTCACTACCTCTCTGAGGTTAGGCAGGCGACTTACTGAATACATGTTGTTTTTGTACTCATGCTACACTTGCTGTGTATTTTTATTGCACAGGTACTTTCATAGCAATATGGAGGATTTGGAGACTTAGGCGAGCTGCATCATCCGGAGGCGATCCGCAGCTGACAGAGTCTCCTTCGTACTGTATCTATTTCATTTAAATTTCCTTGTCCAGTTGTATTTCGGACAGGCTTGTAATGATTGTTGAATTCTTAGAAATTGCTCATGTACTTGTGACACCGGGTTCTGGGATATGTATTGGGATATAATTGCTTAAGTGAAATCTTTAAACCATTATTTTAATTAACATACTTTTATTTGGTTATTATGTAATGAAGTGAAAGGAAGTGTTTTCATAAATGTTTTAAAACGGAATGTTATTTCAATTAATTAATGTTTTGGCTTGCCTGACCTTGATGTCCGGCGCCATCACGACCTTAGGGATTTTGGGTCGTGACAACTAAACTCGCCAAGATGCACATGTCTTGACCCTCGCTCTAATACCACTTGTTATGACCAAAAAATCAGGTGTCATGTGGAATCTAACAAAGTAAACTGTGAACGACAATAAATTAGACAATAAAAGAGAAATATACCAAAAGAGACACAAACATATAACGTGATTCAGTCAATTGACCTACGTCCACAGCAGAAATGAGCAATCCACTATATAAAAAAGAGTACAAAAATATAGAGCGAACAATCTCGTAAAGAGGCAAACACAAATGACACTTGTCCCGTAAAGTTCTCCCCCTAAACACGATTCTCAAACCTCATATGATTACATTGTGGATGTTGCTGAATGAAAAGGAAAGGATCCTCAATTTATATTAGTCTAAGACCTTTTTCCTACAAGAATAGGACTAGCCAAACATGGAAGAATTATAATCTCCTTCTACAAAAGAAAAATCAATTATGATAAATATATTGTCATTTCCTAAAAAACAAATAGGAAAATTAAATAAAGATAACACCTAACAATATATTGAGCAAAAAATTAAATGAATAGATAACCGTATTATCTATTGGAACATCTATATGTGAGTAATTTCATAGTGAGACATGACAATAATATATGGCTTAGCTGCTCAAGTATGCCAACCAGACATTCAAATAGTGCAATCACATATTTAAAATACGCATTAAAAAAGGAGTTCATAGTCTATGATCACATCTTTTAGAAGTTGAATTTTTTTTTTTTTTTTGTATGTTATCGATCATAGACTGTGAATTCGTCTGTATAATTATTGTGATTGCGTTATCTGACTAGTGAAAGAAATTCATTGATCATTCGAAATGTGTGTTTGAATTTATTCATCACTGTTAGTATAGTACAAGTACAGTTATCGTAATAGAACGTCATACACCTGAAATATAACTACAATGTAACAACAAAGAGTAAATAGCTTAAAAACTTTAATATCCATTATCCTTGGGGCATTGATCGAATAATCTCATCCTCTGATAGACACACACAGCTATTTTTAGGAATGTTATTTAGAGATCAACTAGTACATATTTTGTCCTGAAATTTTAAATTAAAAAACATAACTTCAGAATTAGGGGTGTACAAATCGATCCGAAAAATCACACAAACCGAAAAGCTAAATCAAACCTGTGAGAACCTAATTTTTACCCTAATGCAAATCACTCCAAAAAATATTTCAAAATAGTTTAGAGTTGTTCATGCATATTTAGAGTTGTTTTAAAATCATAAAATTCATAAAATATGTTCGAATCTTAATTTCATAGCCTATTACGTTTTAAATTATATTTTTGGATTTAATTACATTTTTATGCATCTTTTAAATAACTAAAAATAAAAAATTGCATTCTTAGGTTGGTTAATTAAGTAGTTGCATTAGTCCATTATTAGGTAAAATAAATAAATAAATAAATAGGCTAGCCATATAAAAATTAGATTTAATTAAAGGTTGAGTTTAAAATGGCTAGAGTGCAAAAATATGATATTGAAAAGAAGGAAAAGAGTTGGGTTTGCCTCCATTGCACATTAATTTGGGCCCAAAAAATCGGTTGCCCAATGTCTCAAATACCCACACCCATCCAAATACACAATCCGACCCGCCTGGCCCAATTACCCTCTCCCCTCCTTAAAACCCCCCCTTCCCCTAAAGGATATAGATCGGACCCTCCCAGCAAAAAAATCCTAGCGCCGCCAGGACCCTTCCTCTAGCAGAGATCAGAACTTTCCCCTCCTTAAAAAAAACAACTGCCTCTGTCATCTTCCTCACCTCACAGCCGACTAGCCCAACAGCTACCAACTCATCCACTCTAGAGAACACACACACACTACAAGGAAAAGGGGGAGAGCCCCTGACTCTTTCTCTCTCTTGTTCTTGAAGAGAACACTGCCGCTTGGCGGTGAACCGGCGACTTCACCAGCCGAATCTCGACTGTCCTACACCATCACTCTCTCCCCTCACTCTAAAGAGATAGTCGACGCACCTGGAAAAAAAAAAGAACGGGACCGGGACACTTTGTTGGAAGTTCTTGGGTTTATACTGATTCTTAGTTTTTGGTTGATTCAAAGAGTTCTTCTCAGTCATTTTTCTGGATTTTTAAAATCTGGTTTCCATCTGGGATTGAAGCCGCTTCTGCTGCCTCTGTGTTGCCGAGTTCATTCATCAATGTTGACACATGTCACTGCATAGTTTTGAAGATCGACAAATGGCTGACCAGTTGAACCAGGTCCATCACAACACACATCTTGAACTAAATAGCTGGCACATGAATCGTACATGCATAGGAGATGTTTGTGAATATGAAATATCAATGAACCAAGAGATTGTCTCCTAATGCAAAAATGTTGCAAACTGATGAGTTGATTGAAGTCGAATTCAGCAGGAAAGTAACAAAATAAAGGAAGTTGAGTTTGGTACGAATTATGTTCACCCAGGTAAAGTTGGACTAGAATTGGACGACAAGCCCAACAAATGACTCTATAAATACTTGATGTATTTCTGCTGAAATTCTACACGCACAAAAGCTGAAGTGAATCAAAATCTGAAAGCAAAGTCCCCAGAGTTATTTTGCTAGCAGAATCATTGTGCGATCCAAAGGCTACAGTTCAACTAGAAGAACCAGTTCCATGTGATTGATTATTGAGTCTAGTTGATTGTAGTAGGAGTTTTAATATTGTATCTTTCAGCTTTCATAGAAGCAATGGTAATAGGTACGTATTGTTCAAGTTAGAGTTAACTTGAGGTGTGTAGAAATTAGCTAGGGTCTAGTTACTACAAAGGGATTAGAGTTAGTCCTAGGATTACAAAAGAGTTTTATTTTGTAAGTCCGTTTGGCTCAGAGTTTGAGCAAATACTACTGAGGAGTAGGTCGTGGTTTTTTTCACCTTTTGAGCCAGGTGTTTTCCACGTNAAGATCAAGATGAGTGCACCACCTGGAAATTGGGAAGGTCAATCAACTGCAAGGCCACCACTCTTCAATGGCCAGTATTACTCTTGGTGAAAAAATAGGATGAATGATCACCTAATTAGAGAAGACTATGAACTCTGAGACATAGCCACTAATGGTCCTCTAGCTACCATGATGAAGACTGCTAAAGGTGTAGATATACCAAAGACTAGAGCTGATTGCACTGCTGAGGATCTGAAGAAATGGAAGAAGAATGCAAAGGCCAAAAAGTGGCTAGAGTGTGGACTAGGTCCAGACGAGTACAACAGAATCCAAAGCTGCACCACTGCCAAAAAGATTTGGGATACCTTGCAAGTAGCCCATGAAAGAACACCTCAGGTAGAAAGGTCAAGAGGTACTCTACTATACTCTCATTATGAAAACTTCACTATGAAAGAATGAGAAACTATCAAAGAGATGTACACAAGGTTCACAACCTTGACTAATGAACTGAAGTCTCTTGGAAGAGTCATTCTTGAAGAAGACAAGGTTGAGAAGATCCTAACAAGGGTCTTGCCTATTTCTTGGGAAAGCAAAATCACTGCTATCCAGGAATCCAAAAATATGNTAGCACTAAGAATCACTGAGGGAGCAGATCTGGAAGATGATGAGATGGCCATGATCACCAAAGAGTTCAGAAACTTTCTCATGAGGAAGAAAGGCATCTCTAGAGGAGGAAACTACAACAAAGCAAAAGCTCCAGAAAGGCCAACCAACGAGGGATGCTATAAATGTGGTAAGACTGACCATCTCATTAAAAATTGTCCTCAGTGGGAAGTAGAATGGAAAAAAGAGAGATATGAGAGAAGGAATAGGAAGAAGGAACAGGTCCAACCCAAGAAAACTACAACAAAGCCTGTGGTTTCTGCTTGGGGGAAAAGTTCAGATGAAGAATCAGAAGATGGGGAGACTGAAGACCATGCGCTCATGGCAATTGGAGAATCTGACAAGGAATCACATGAAGAACCAGAGGTAAGTATCTCCCAT
>ML316896.1:0-21442 GCA_005239505.1 Nicotiana paniculata | reverse complement strand
TCACCGATGGTTCTTCAAATATAAAAGGCGATGGCTTAGGCATAGTCTTGATATCACCCACGGGTGAAAAGACACGACAGGATATAAAGTGTTATCATATCACTAACAATGAAGCAGAGTAAGAAGTTGTTATTGCAAGGCTTGAACTTGCACGGGAGCTCTAAATCGAGGAAATTGTGATCAACAGCGATTCCCAACTGGTAGTAAATCAGATACAGGGGACTTACATTGCTCGAGAGACTAGAATGCAACAGTATCTTGAAAGAGCACGGGAGCTCGTGAGACAATTCAAAACATGGAAGGTAGTGCAAATACCTAGAGAATAAAATGCAGAGGCAGATGCATTAGCTAACCTCGCAGCAGTCACGAAAGTAACGAACAAAGACAATACAATGGTCGTTCAACTATTTCATTCAATAATAGACCATGACAGGGATAAGGTAACTTTCAACAACCTAACCTCGGACTGGAGAAACGAAATTCTTAATTTTTTGCAGAATGGCACCGTGCCTGAAGACAGGATAGAGGCTCAAGCACTACGCCGCAAAGTTGCACGGTACTGCCTTATTCGCAACTTAGTTTATCGCAAGATGTTCGGGGGACCCCTGCTAAATGCCTTGGACCTAACCAAACAGAATTTGTGATGAAAGAAGTCCACGAAGGACGCTGTGGAAATCACTCAGGGGCTAGATCCTTAGTGAAAACACTAATCAGAGTCGGATACTATTGGACTAAGATGGAAGAGGAAGCCGAGAATTTCGTATCCAAATGTGACAGATGCCAAAGGTTTGCCAATAACATGCATCGACCAGCGGAATTATGAAATCCCATAATATCCTCATGGCCTTTCATGAAATGGGGTATGGACATAGTAGAACCTCTTCCCAAGACCACCCCCGCTCGCGAATCATACCTGCGACTCGGGTTAATATAATATTAGGGATACCCCGCTCGCGAATCATCCATGCGACTCGAGTTCCCAGNGGGTTCCCATATAAATTCATGATTAGCAGGAGATTTCCAGATAATTTAGCAGGGAACATACTAACAGTGTGAGAATTTTAGAAATATCAACTTCAAGCATAACCCCTTAGGCCTTCACATGTGAGATTCGAGGATATTAGACTACTTAATCCATATACAAGATCACAGATATAACACATAAAGCATGTTTGTGAGCCATAAATTACCCAACAAGGCATAATAGTAGCTACGCACGAACTCTCGTCACTTCGTGCGTGCGCATCCCCGCAAATAAGGACAAAACCACTATTTATAATCACCTATGGGGACAATTCCCTCTTACAAGGTTAGAAAGGAGACTCACCTCGTGTCGAATTTACTCCTCGGACCAAGAACGCGCCCGAAACTCCGAACTCTACACCCGAGGACTCGAAACTAGCCAAATGTTATACAAATACATTAATTGATGCCCAAAGTATGGAAATTCTCCTACTCATTTAGTAAACTCACCATTCTTGAAGAAATTCTAAAATCCAACCCCGGGCCCGCATGCTCGGATTCCAAAAATTTTGGAAAGGAATACTCACCTGTAGCCTAAGGATCATTAATATACGATTTTCACTCAATTTCATAGCTAATTGACGGGTAATTTTCTACATTTTCAAAAGCCCTAGGTTACTACCCCAAATCCTTAGTTTTCACTAATTTAGGTAGTTAATTTAGCTTGTAATCCATGCATGAAGCTAATATTAGAGTAGAATTTACTTACCTTCAATAACTAGGTCGTTTGCCCCTCTTGAATGGTGAAAATCGTCCTAAGGAAGAAGAAGAATATTAGGAAATAAATTAAATCACGTGTATAAAAACACACTGCCCAGCTGCCCCTTCTATGAGAACGCATCAGGGGCAGTGCGTTCGTGATAAACAAATGGCCAGGGCCTGATGAGGCCTTCTATGCGAACGCAGAGAGGTCTTCGCGAACGCGGAGGCTAGCTTGGCTAGACCTACGCGAACGCGGCTGGGGAGGTGCGAACGCACTGAGTAAGGGCTAAGCTGGTCTGGCCCAATGCCCTACCCTATGAAAACGCGGAGCACCTATGCAAACATATAGCGCAAATTTTCACCCCTACCCAGATCTTTCTATGCTGACGCGGCAGAGCAACCGCGAACGCATAGAAGGAAACTAGACATAGAAATTCTGGTGTTTTGCATTTAACTCCGAGGGGTACGAAACTCACCCGAGCCCCTCGGGACCCCGTCCAAAGGCACCGGTAGGTCTGTATTCATGATACGGGCTCGCTCGAATTTTCGGAACGTGAAAAACAACAACGAAACTAAGAATTCGACCCCCAAACCAAATTGAATCAAACTTTGAACTTAAAGTTCTAGAATTCGCTAACAATACGCCGAACCGAACTATACTACTCGGAATGACACCAAATTTTTCAATCAAGTCATATATGACATAGGGGAACTATTCCCGATATCGAAATTCCGTTCGAACCTCGATAACACAAAACACGTTCCAAACCAAATTTCAAACTTAAGGAAACTCTAATTTCGATATTGGGTGCTGAAACACCCCCGGGTCATCCAAAACCCATTCCGAACATACGCCCAGTCCGAAATCATCATGCAAAGCTACCTGAACCGTCAAAACTCGATTCTGAGGTCGTTTACTAAAAATGTTGACCGAAGTCAAACTTTGGCCTTAAAGGCCAACCTTAAGAAACCAAGTGTTCCTATACCACTCTAAGAGCTTCTGAATCACGAACCACCCGTTCCCGCAAGTCATAAATCATAATAAGCTGCTACAGGAAGTTTTATTTAGGTGAACGGGATCCTGATACACAAAACGACCGGTCGGGTCGTTACATAAGGTATGCATACACAATACCCTCCCTAGACTTTATTTATGATATTTTATTGCGTTGTTGTTGTTGTTGTTGTTTGTTGTTGATATACTAAAAAACAAACTACTATGTAAATGGCCTTCGAGGAAAAGGAAGTTTCTTTAAAATTATCATTTTTCTCTTTTCATTAACTTTATTTTTAATATTATATTATCTTATTCAAGTTCACATATATTAATTTCTTAAATTGTTCGTCTCATATTTAACCTAAATTATTTTTCAATTCTCATTTATAGAATCTATTATATAATATTTGATCTTAAGAAACTATTATTTTTTTATAAGAGTAAGCTTTAATATATTCCATTTTATTCTTTCTACAACCTCGCCAAGCACGGAAAAGCAGACTAGTAATTAATATAATATAACAAGGAATGACATGAATAAGATGCACCCACGACAATACGGATATACATCTTTTTTTGGGACGGAGGCACGCATGCTAAAAAAGCATCATCTTGGAAACGACATACATGATATAATAAAGAAAAAAAATGAATATGTTTTTTGCAGACTTTCTGGACATCAAATAAGAGGGAAAAGCCAAAACAAAACACGCGAAGGTAGCCATTTTTCGGACTGATAATTGAAAAATAGTCAGCATTTGCAAAGTCATTGAAAAATAGTCACTATTTTGCTGCAACACGAAAAGTTCCAGTATAATATACTGGAGATTGGTGTATCTTTGTATGAACTTCCAGCATATTATGCTGGAACTCTAACACACGAAAAGTTTCAGCATAATATACTGGAGATTGGAGCACATGTGTACGAACTTTGAGCATATTATGCTTGACCAGTATATTATGCTAGACCTCCAGTATATTATGCTGGAAGTTCACATGTACAAAAATTCAAACTTCAGTATATTATACTGGAATATTTTCCGAATTTTGGAAAGTGTTCTCATTCAAATTTATCTTTACATAAAAAGTGACTAAATTTGTATTACTTTTAAAATTATGGCTATTTTTCAATTACCACTTGTAAATGTGGTAATTTTTGAATTTCACCCAAAATTTTCCCCTCTGACCGCTCACTAGTCAGCAAAGATGGAAACACAAACAGTTGTGGGCCTACCATCTGTAGCCTAAACGCCAGGCAAAAATGAACGAACCTGTGAAAATCCACATGGTGAATACCCATTTATATTAAAGTAGTATGAGGATAGCTATTCGAAGCAAACAACTCATCTCAAATCTTCATCGTCAACACAAAATCAACGGACTTCATTCACTCTCAATCACCACAACGCCAAAAAAATTTCAAACTTTTCAAATTTTCCAATATTCCCGCCCAACTTCGCTCCTATATAAGTTCCCATCAGACATCGCTCCAAATCACCATTATTGCAACAACTAAAGCAGTGTCGAATCTACAAAGTCTTTCACATTATTATTAGACATTCAAAATGGCTCGTACCAAGCAAACTGCCCGCAAATCCACTGGTGGAAAGGCTCCAAGGAAGCAGTTAGCTACCAAGGCCGCGAAAAAGTCAGCTCCGGCGACCGGAGGAGTGAAGAAGCCTCACCGTTCCCGTCCAGGAACTGTAGCTCTCAGGGAAATCAGGAAGTACCAGAAGTCCACTGAGTTGTTGATAAAGAAGCTGCCATTTCAGAGGCTGGTGAGGGAAATAACACAGGATTTCAAGACAGATCTGAGGTTCCAAAGCAGTGTTGTTGCTGCTCTTCAAGAGGCTGATGAGGCTTACTTTGTCGGGCTCTTTGAAGACACCAATCTCTGTGCCATTCACGCGAAGAGGGTCACCATAATGCCAAAGGATATTCAGCTGGCCAGGAGGATTCATGGTGAAAAAGCTTAGGAAGATGCTTTGTTGGCTTATGGTTATGATTAATTCATGTTATCTGATTTAGTTCTTTATTTTTCTGTATTTTATTGGATGTTAGGGTTAGTGATGTAAATCAAATGACTTGTTTCAGTCAAACTTTATGTAAAAACTCTGGTTTATTATTATTTTAAAATCTGATTTATGAAATCTGGTGACCGTTTTGGTTCAATCAAAGGTGCTTGTCATACGTATTAGTGTAAAATCCGCAAACAAGTAAACAACTAGAAACTGGAACACTATTATGGTGATTGACTGTTGCTATTATAAATCAGGAATGTGCAGGCATACATTAAATATTTTATTGGGACTTTGAAGACTAGGATATGTTTCTTAACGATGTTGGGTATTTTTCAGTTCTCTAAATGGATTTGTTCTGGTAGTGTAGGGCTTTCATATGTGTCCTACTATTATTTAAGGAAGGAATAAAAGTATTTAGATTCATAATTACCCTAAGAAAGAAATAATTCGTAGGGGTTGAGTTGATGTGATAGTCTTTTTTTACTTCAACCCATCAAAGGTTGAAGTAGTAGCTGCTTTGAAGAAATTTCTGTTTTGACTTCAACTTCTGGAAACCTGGTGCTGCAGCTGTAGTATTCAAACTGACTGAGCTATTCTTCTTGAGACTTCATCTCAGCTAACATAAGGGTGCAAATTTTGATAACAAAAGTGTAAATTGCTCAACTTGTAATATTTTCCCGTATGGACTAGGTATGTATTCATTGATGAGTCAATTTGGACAAAATCCAAAATTAGCAAATTAAAAGCTTGAATTTTGATTGGGCAAATGTGCTGCGATGTTAGGGTTATTGGTGTAAACTTAATGATCTTGAACAATAAACAAATGTTAAGTGTTGAGTTCTTAATTCTTTGAAGTTGGTAAAATCTACTTCATTTTGTTCTACTTCAAAGTTTCGACGAATATCATGCTATATGCATGAATGTCTGGTGTGTGTCTGTGCGTGTGTGGTATTTCAAAATATTTAAAGTTAAGAAGATTTTGCTTTTATTACATCTATAATGGAAGGCACTTGTTTGTTTCAATACATGATTTTGCCTCCCCCCCCCCCCACCAATTGCCCTTTGTGACCTAAAAATGTCAGCGGTTGAAAGCTAAAACGAGATGTACATAACCTGATTGAAGATTGGCATTTGGAACTTTTAATTTCCGTATTTATATAGATGCCTTTAACATGTTGAATTGAGGAGTGCAACTCTTCTATACATAGGTGTTTGGTGATAGTAAATTAAAATTTTGAAAGGTTCCCCTTTTGTCCTCAAATTCACTTCTTACCATTGTGTCCATAAATACTGGTATTGAGGGAGCAACTGAAGCATTCTAATTCTTTGCAGATATGAAAACAAACAAGAGTGTGGGTAAACGATGCTCCTTAGCTATGCTGTTCCTAAGAATATCTACTCTCAATTCTAACATTGACAACAAAAATCCATGCTATATTGAATCAAAAGTGTTCAGCCTCTGCATTATCTTATTAATCAGATTATCAGAACGTAAGTTTAGTTTTGTTGTATGAATAAATGAGCCTTGTGAATTACTTCTCTCATTTATAACCTGAGATGAACCAATCTATTTTCAGACATTTAGTCTCCTGCAAGTCTTTCTAAATAAAATCTGAACTTCGAGCTGATTGAGTTTGTGAATGTATGACTATAAAAAGGAATGGCAGTTACTTGTTACATATTACAAAGACCCTTTACTTTCTACCAGTTGTTTGTTGCTTAAATATGTCAATTTTCTTGGATTTTCTGCAGAGTTAAGGTGTAATCAGTTTGTTGGCTCTCCTGATGTTTCTAGTAATCTTGTGGCTCGGTTAGCTAAGAAAAAAATGACAAAGAGTGCAGCCTACATTGTTGAAATTGATCTAAAAACAAAGCTTATGTTGAATGGTAGTAATAGACTAATAATAACAATCTCACAATAGAGAACACTTCCTTGTCAGACCATGCTACAATATAGATTGCCCTAGTATTCTTTAGATTACTAACATCACACAAGATTTTTACTCGTCTTGGTTGCATTAAACAACTTCAGTGGTCCGGAGTCCATAACCTTAACTCTGTTATCGAATAATCCAAGTTAAGGTCATTTGGGGTAGTGCTACTTCGCTTATGGTAATAAATTATCAAAATATTTTCAACCAAAAAAAGTCTATAATGTCGTTTTATGAATCCCGCAAACTTTCATTTAACAGACGTAGAACATGTAAATTGGTTCACATGTCTAGTACTAATAAAACATTTGCTTTTGCTCTTTCTTGTGGAGTCTTGATGTTTAGGTGTCTTGATTTGTGGCTGAATGCTGAAATGATCCATATAACATGATGTCTAAGCTAGGCAAAGTAATGTCATCTATGTTACTCCTTAAGTCAGTTTTGCATCTTCATTATGTGATTCAAAAGATTTACAAATACTTGTAACGACCCGGTCGGTCATTTTGAGAGTTAGTGCCCCGATCCCTTAATAATCTCTTCTCCCAGGTCTATTTATGTTATTGGAACTTGTCAGAGCGTTGAGTGATGAAATCCGGGATGATTTTGGACACATAGTCCATAAATGTGGAATTTAGCTTTAGAAATCCGACCATAGCTAGACCTGTGTGAAGATAGATCCGGAATGGAATTTCTCGACTCTGTTAGCTCCGTTGGGTGATTTCGGGGTTAGGAGCGTGTTCGGAATGTATTTTCGAGGTCGGTTGTAGATTTAGGCTTGAATTGGCGAAAGTTAGAATTTTGACGATTTCGGCAGATAGGTAAAATTTTGATATCGGACTCGGAATGAAATTTTGAAAGCGACAGTAGGTCCGTGATGTCATTTATGACCTGTGTGCAAAATTTGAAGTCATTCGAATGAGTTTAGATGTATTTCGGCATCAGACGTGAATTCTAGAAATTTCATAAGTTCTTAAGCTTGAATCTATGCATATTTGATGATTTTGATGTTATGAGATGTGATTTTAAGGCTCGATCAAATTTGAATGGGGTATTATAGTGGTTGGTAGTTTTGGTTGAAGTCCCGGGGGCCTCGGGTGTATTTCAGATGCTCAACGGATTAGATTTGGATTTAAGAATGCATCAGATTTTGCGGTTCTGGTTTTCTCTTGTGCATTCGCGTGGGTGTAGCCGCGAACGCATATGCATAATACGCTTCAGGGTTTTTTAGTGCTTCGGGTTCGCGGATAGCAGAGTGCGTTCGCATAGCTTTGAGCCGGGGTCCCAGGGGTTGGGTCATTTCCCTTCGCGTTCGCAAGCCTTGGGACGCGTTCGCAGTGGGTTAAGGAACCTGAGGTTCGCGACCGCACTCCCCCATTCGCGTTCGCATAGACCATTTTCTGGGCGCGCTTCCTTTACTCATCGCGTTCGCGATTGACCTTCCGCGAACGCATATGTCAATAGCTGGGCAGATTCTTTAAGACCCAAAATCGAGGGTTAAAGGCTATTTTCACCATTTTCAAATTTTGGAGCTCGGGAAGGGCGGTTTTTGAAGACTTTTGCACCTGGGTAATTTGGGTAAGTGATTTCCATCCATTGTAGATCAAATTCCATGATTCCAATCTTAAATTCAACCTTTAATTTTGAAATTTGTGGGTAGAAAATGGGAAAAATGGGATGAACTTCATAGACCAAATTGTTAAGTTTTGATTGGGTGTTTGACCTCCGATTTGGGAGATTCTTATATGGTTAGACTCGTGAGTGAATGGGGTTCGGAAAATGTGATTTTTACCTGATTGCGAGACGTGGGCCCGGGGGACTTTTTGGGCGAATTTCCTAATTTCGCGTATTAGCTTAGAAATAACTAGCTATTTTGTTCCCTTGAAGTGTTATTTACATTATGTAATCGAATTTACTAGATTTGGGCCACCCGGAGTTGGATACTCGTGGCAAGAGCGTGGTATTGAGTTGATTAGCGCAATCAAGGTAAGTGACTTGCCTAATTCTGTGTTGGGGACTTCCCCTTAGGCATTTTTATACTGATTTTGTTACGTGGACGCCGTGTACATAAGGTGACGAGTGCGCACACGGGTCATTGTTGCTAAAATCCTATTTTTACTTCAATGAAATCGCTCATTTTCATTCATATATTACTGTTTCCTATATTAATTGAGTAGATAGCTTAAGAGTAAGCATGACTACCTGTTCTTACTTGATTTCCTCTTATTTGCTACTAGTCGCACCATGATTAGGTAGCTTTACTCTATTCTTGTATGTTATATTCCTGGACTGTTTAATTAAGCCGTAATTGACATATTTCTGCTTTTCATATTTAAATTGGGACTACAAACCGAGATCCGGAAGCCTTCCCCTTGTACTGCATTTCATATTTAAATTGGGACTACGGACCGAGATCCGGGAGCTTTCCCCCTCTACTGCATTTCATATTTAAATTGGGACTACAGACCGAGATCCGGGAGCTTTCCCCCTGTACTGAAATGCATATTTAAATTGGGACTACAGACAGAGATCCGGGAGCTTTCCCCATGTACTGCATAACATATTTAAATTGGGACTACGGACTGAGATCCGCGAGCTTTCCCCTTATACTGCATTGCACATTTACTGTTGAGATATATGTTGTGCCGAGCCGAGGGCTCTCTATTTGTTATAAACTCTCCTAGTTTTCATTAATCATGTTTATCATTGCTCATCCATGTTTCACTGTTTTATATTTATATTGACTTGTTTTAAAAACTCAGTAGAGCCTCAACCTGACCTCGTCACTACTTGACTGGGGTTAGGCTTGGCACTTATGGAGTACCGAATGTGGAGTACTCACGCCCTTTCCTGCGCATGTTTTCCCTATGTGCAGATCCAGGTACCAACACCTAGTATCGTGGCTAGGAGTCGTTCTAGCAGCTGCCAGGAGACCACGAGGTAATTCTGCCAGCATCCGCAGAATCCCACGAGTCCCCTTCTACTCTAGTATAGGCATAGCGGACTTATGTGTTTTCCATTATTTCATTGTATAGAGCTACATTTAGTACAGAGCTTGTGACTATCGTGACATTCCGGGTTTGGGAAGTGGAAGTGTACATGTTGAGCGGCTATGTTTATCTACTTGAGTTCTTTTCTGTCTTTATTTTATTGATTCTATTATTTCTCCGCAAATTTTAGGCTTACCTAGTCGTAGAGACTAGGTGCCCTCGCGATACCTTTCAGAGGGCAAAACGGGTCGTGACAAGTTGGTATCAGAGCGTATAGGTTTATAGGAGTCACAAGTCACAAGCCGGTTTATTAGAGTCTCGCGAATCCGTGCGGAGACATCCGTATCTATCTTCGAGAGACTATGTAACTGTTAAGAACAATCAAATTCTTTGGAATTCCTTATCGTGCTAGTTACTATCAACAAATTCTTAAACTCTATTCTATTCTTGCTTGCAGATGGTTCGTCCCCGTATCGGACGTAATGATGACCAGGCACCCGAGCTCCCAGTTAGAGCCACCAGAGGTAGAGGGGCAGAGGACGAGCACGTGGTACATCCCGAGAACCGGCTAGAGCAGAGGCAGAGGAGCCCCCAACAACTACAGTTGGAGGGGCACATGAGGTCCCTACTGTTACTCCAGACCTTCAAGAGACATTGGCTTAGTTCTTGAGTGCCTTCAGTACTCTGTCTCAGGCAGGTCTACTCCCGATAGATCCAGCTACATCCAAGGCCGGGGGAGGGACACAGACTCCCGCAGCCCGTACTCCTGAGCAGAGTGTTCATATTGGGCAAGTTCTAGAGTATATTCCTATGCCCCTAGCAGCTCCAGCCCAGCATAAGACTAGGATAGATGTTCCTGAGGCAGAGTTGTTCCGACTTGAGAGGTACAAGAAGTACCAACCACCCGAGTTCAGCGGACTAGCTTCGGATGACGCCCTGGGTTTCCTTGAGGGGTGTCATCGCATTCTCCGCACTATGGGTATTTTGGAGACGAGTGGGGTTTCTTTCACTACTTTACAGCTGAGGGGAGCAGCTTATCAGTGGTGGCGTGCTTTTGAGCTTAGTAGCCCGGACGAGGCACCTTCACTTATTTGGGCTCAGTTCTATGAGATGTTCTTACTTGAGTTTGTTCCTCAGAGCTTTCGGGATGCTTGGCGTGCAGAGTTTGAGCAGCTACGCCAGGGTGCCATGAATGTGACAGAGTATGCAGTCCGTTTCATCGATTTGGCTCGCCATGCACCAGCTTTGGTTGTCACTGTCAGAGAGAGGGTTCGACGCTTTATTGAGGGACTCCACCCCAGTATTCGGACCAACATGGCCAGAGAGCTGGAGACCGATATTACTTACTAGCAGGCCGTGAGTATTGGCCGTGAGTATTGCATGGAGGATTGAGACTATGTTAACCCGGGACAGGGAGGAGAGAGAGGCCAAAAGGTCTCGAGATACTGATCATTTTTCAGGAGCCAGTGCACCGGCAGCACGCTATGGTAGGGTTTTGTGAGTCGCCCTGTTCATTCAGCTCTCCCAGCATCCAGTGGTATTCCAGCTCCTCCTAGACCTCAGGAGCCTCCTGCTCGAGGTGCTATCACTGGCCAGTCCAGCAGGCCATATCAGAGTCACCAGCGGCCGCCACGTCCTCCGAAGGGTTGCTTTGAGTGTGGTGACCCTCTTCATATGATCAGAGATTGCCCTAGAGCGAGGAGCGGTGCAACATATCAGACTTATTAAGGTGCACCACCTCAGACTTATCAGGCTCCATGTCTTCCACCAGGTCCTCCAGCTATTCTTCCAGCCCCAGCTGCTACCCCACCACCTCAGGCAACTCTAGGTGGAGGTCGGGGAGGTCGAGGTTGCCCTAGAGGGAGAGGTCAGGCCAGGTACTATGCTTTTCTGGACCGATCTGAGGCCATTGCTTCAGATTCAGTCATCACAGGTATTGTTCCCGTTTGTCATAGGGATGCATCAATATTATTTGACCCAGGTTCTACATATTCATATGTTCTTCTTATTTTTCTTCACATGTGGGGATATCTCGGGATTCTTTGAGTTCCCCTGTTTATGTTTCTACTCCGGTGGGAGATTATCTTGTTGTGGACCGCGTATATCGGTCATGTTTGATTGCTATCAATGGTTTTGAGACCAGAGCTGACTTACTACTACTCAGTATGGTAGATTTCGATGTTACATTGTGTATGGACTAGTTGTCTCCCGACTATGTTATTCTTGATTGTCACGCCAAGACCGTGACAACGGTTATGCCAGAATTACCGAGGTTAGCGTGGAGAGGTTCTTTAGAGTATAATCCTCGCCGAGTCATTTCTTTTCTTAAGGCTCAACGGATGGTCGAAAAGGGGTGTGATGCATATTTGGCTTATGTGAGAGATGTTAGTGCTGAGAACCCTACAATTGAGTCAGTTGCAGTTGTCAGGGACTATTCTGATGTATTTCCAGCTGATCTTCCGGGTATGCCGCCCGATAGAGACATTGATTTCGGCATTGACTTGTTGCCGGGCACTCAGCCTATTTCCATTCCTCCCTATTGCATGGCTCCTCCTGAGTTGAAAGATTTGAAGGAACAATTACAGGAGTTTCTTGAAAAGGGATTCATCAGGCCCAGTGTATCACCTTGGGGGTGCTCCGGTGTTATTTGTGAAGAAAAAGGATGGCTCGATGCGTATGTGTATTGACTACCGACAACTGAATAAGGTGACAGTGAAGAACAGGTACCCATTGCCTCGCATTGATGATTTATTTGACCAGTTACAGGGTGCTAGAGTGTTCTCCAAGATTGATCTACCTTCGGGTTATCATCAGTTGAAGATTCGAGAACCAGATATCCCGAAGACTGCCTTCAGGACCATATATGGCCACTATGAGTTCCTTGTTATGTCATTTGGGCTGACCAATGCCCCAGCAGCTTTCATGCACCTGATGCACAACATATTTCGTCCTTACCTTGATACTTTCGCCATTGTGTTCATTGATGACATTCTGGTATATTCTCGGTCCCAGGAGGACCATGAGCAGCACTTGAGGATCGTGCTTCAGACATTGAGAGAGAAAAAGTTGTATGCCAAGTTTTCTAAGTGTGAATTTTGGCTTAATTCTGTGGCATTCCTAGGCCATGTGGTGTCTTCGGATGGTATCAAGGTAGATCCAAAGAAGGTGGAGGCGGTGCAGAGTTGGCCCAGACCGTCCTCAGCTACTGAGATCCGCAGTTTCCTCGGTTTGGCTGGGTATTATCGCCGTTTTGTGGAGGGATTTTCATCCATTTCAGCGCCTATGACCAGACTGACCCATAAGGGTGCACCATTTATATGGACTGAGGAGTGTGAGAAGAGCTTTAAGAAGCTCAAGACAACCCTGACTACAGCTCCTGTGTTGGTTTTGCCTACCGGTTCCGGGTCCTATACAGTCTATTGTGATGCTTCGAGGATTGTCCTGGGAGCGGTGTTGATGCAGGACGGTAGGGTGATTTCCTACGCGTCCAGACAGTTGAAGGTTCAAGAGAAAAACTACCCTGTTCATGTCTCGAGTTGGCAGCGATTGTTCACGCCCTGAAGATATGGCGTCATTATTTATATGGTGTTCCCTGTGAGATATTCACGGATCACCGGAGTTTGCAGCACATATTCAGGCAGAAGGATCTAAATTTGCACCAGCGTAGGTGGTTGGAGTTGCTAAAGGACTATGACATCACTATATTATACCAACCGGGGAAGGCCAATGTGGTGGCCGACGCCTTGAGTCGTCGGGCGGAGAGTTTGGGGAGTTTGGCATATCTTTATGCAGCTGAAAGGCCTATAGACTTAGATTTTCAGTCCTTAGCCAGTCAGTTCGTGAGATTGGATCTTTCTGAACCTTGCCGGGTATTAGCTTGTGTGGTCGCTCGATCTTCCCTTTATGACCGTATCAGAGAGCGCCAGTATGATGATCTCCACCTTTTGGTTCTTCAGGATAGAGTCTGGCGGGGTGATGCTAGGGATGTGACTATAGGAGATGATGGTGTGATGAGGATGCAGGGTCGAATCTGTGTGCCCAATGTGGATGGGCTTTGGGAGTTGATTCTTGAGGAGGCCCATAGTTCGCGGTATTCCATCCATCCGGGTACCACGAAGATGTACCAGGATCTGAGACAACACTATTGGTGGCGAAGGATGAATAAGGATATAGCGGAGTTTGTAGCCAAGCATCTCAACTGTCAGCAAGTCAAATGTGAGCATTAGAGACCGGGAGGGTTACTTCAGCAGATTGAGCTTCCAGAGTGGAAGTGGGAGCGAATAACCATGGACTTTGTGGTTGGACTTCCTCGGACTTTGAGGAAGCATGATGCTATTTGGGTGATTGTGGATTGACTGGCCAAATCAGCCCATTTCATTCCAATACTGACTACATATTCATCGGAGAGGTTGGCTGAGATTTATATCAGAGAGATTGTTTGCCTCCACGGTATTCCAGTATCTATCATTTCAGACAGAGGTACACAGTTCACTTCACGGTTCTGGAGAGCCGTTCAGCAAGAGTTAGGCACCAGGGTAGAGTTGAGCACAACTTTTCACCCTCAGACGGACGGGCAGCCCGAGCGCAAGATTCAGATTCTCGAGGATATGCTCCGTGCCTGTGTGACAGATTTTGGAGGGTTATGGGATCGATACTTGCCTCTTGCACAGTTTTCTTATAACATCTACTAGTCCAGCATTCAGATGGCGCCGTATGAGGCTTTGTATGGTAGGCAGTGCTGGTCTCCCGTGGGATGGTTTGAGCCGGGCGAGGCCTGATTGTTGGGTACAGACTTGGTTCAGGATGACCTAGACAAGGTGAAGGTGATTCAGGAGAGACTTCGCACAGCTCAGTCCATGCAGAAGAGCTATACGTACCGGAAGGTTCGTGACTTGGCATTTATGGATGGTGATCGAGTTTTGCTTCGGGTATCGCCTATGAAGGGCATCATGAGGTTCGGGAAGAAATTAAAGCTGAGTCCGAGATTTATTGGCCCTTTTGAGGTGTTGCAACGTGTTGGGGAGGTTGCTTATGAGCTAGCCCTGCCCCCAGCCTAGCAAGGGTTCATCCGGTGTTCCACGTCTCCATGCTCCGGAAGTATCACGGTGACCCGACTCATGTTTTGGATTTCAGTTTAGTCCAGTTGGACAAGGATCTGTCATATGTTGAGGAGCCAGTAGCTATATTGGATAGGCAGGTCAGAAAGCTCAGGTCAAAGGATATTGCGTCAGTAAAGGTTCAGAGGAGGGGTCAGCCGGTCGAGGAGGCGACTTGGGAGACCGAGCAGGGTATGTGGAGTCAGTACCCTCATCTTTTCACAGCTTCAGGTATGTTTCTATGCTCGTTCGAGGACGAACGATTTTCTTAAGAGGGGGAGGATGTAACAACCCAGTCGGTCATTTTGAGATTTAGCGTCCCGACCCCCTAATAACCGCTTTTCCCATGTCTATTTATGTTATTGGAACTTGTCGGAGCGTTGAGTGATGAAATCCGGGGTGATTTTGGACACATAGTCCATAAATGTGGAATTTAGCTTTAGAAATCTGGCCATAGCTAGAGCTGTGTGAATACGGATCCGGAATGGAATTCCGTCGACTCCGGTAGCTCCGTTGGGTGATTTAAGGGTTAGGAGCGTGTCCGGAATGTGTTTTCGAGGTCGGTTGTGGATTTAGGCTTGAATTGGCGAAAGTTAGAATTTCGGCGATTTCGACCAATAGGTGAAATTTTTATATCGGACTCGGAATTGAATTTTGAAAGAGACAGCAAGTCCGTAATGTCATTTATGAGCTGTGTGCAAAATTTGAGGTCATTTAGATGAGTTTAGACGTGTTTCGGCGACGTGAATTCTAGAAATTTCATAAGTTCTTAAGCTTGAATCTATGCATATTTGATGATTTTGATGTTATGAGATGTGTTTTTAAGGCTCGACCAAGTTTGAATGGGGTATTAGAGTTGCTTGGTAGTTTTGGTTTAAGTCTCGGGGGCCTCGGGTGTATTTCGGATGCTCAACGGGTTAGATTTGGATTTAAGAATGCATCAGATTTTGCTGTTATGGTTTTCTCTTGTGTGTTCGCGTGGGTGTAGCCGCGAACGCATATGCATAATAGGCTTCAGGGGTTTTTAGTGCTTCGCGTTCGCGGATAGCAGAGTGCATTCGCATAGCTTTGAGCCGGGGTCCCAGGGGTTGGGTCATTTCCCTTCGCGTTCGCAGGCCTTGGAACGCGTTCGCAGTGGGTTAAGGAACCTGAGGTTCGTGATCGCACTCCCCCATTCGCGTTCGCATAGACCATTTTCTGGGCGCGTGTTCTTTACTCATCGCGTTCGCGATTGACCTTCCGCGAACTCATAGGTCAATAGCTGGGCAGATTCTTTTAGACCCAAAATCGAGGGTTAAAGCCTATTTTCACCATTTTCGAATTTTGGAGCTCGGGAAGGGAGATTTTTGAAGACTTTTGCACCTGGGTAATTTGGGTAAGTGATTTCCTGTCACGACCCAAACTGGAGGATTATGACTAGTACCCGGGCCATACTTGCCGAGCACCAACGTACATTTTATCTAATCTTCTTATTATCTTTAAGGACCGACGAGATCAATATAAGTGGTAGATATGGATTATGAACACCAAAAAATGATAGATAATGGAATGAACATGGATAACATGGGATAACAAGACTACCAAGAAACTACATATAAGTTAGGAGCTACCACGCTTCCATGAAAGACTATATAACAAAAATCATCCAGACAAGGCATACCAAACTATACATAAGCCGACACCTGTCTATGAGCCTCTAAAGGAGCATAAGTAATGCAACATAGTCGGAACAGGGCCCCGACATACCCATAATATCTATAACAAAAATGCATACCAAGACCACGGCAAGTCCGGATAAGGTATCTCGCCTATAACCTCTGGACTGGAAAGCCTACTGTGGTGGGGGAACTGCGTCTACCTATCTATCAGGACATGCAGCACGACATGCAGCGTCTACAAATAAAAAGGACGTCAGTACGAATAATGTACTGAGTATGTAAGGCAGGTCAATATAAATATGAACAATAATGTAAAGAGAGGTAGAGAAGATACAACCTGTAACATCTGAGTGCTTCTAAGAGACAGTAACATGAAATGCATGATACATATAGACGCATAATCTTTTAAAAACATCCGCCTTTGTGGGCATCATCATTATCGTATCAACATCTGCCTCTGTGGGCATTATCATCATCATCATATCATACCCGGCCTCAAAGAGGAATCGGTAAACCCAACTGATCAGTGGTTGCACAATAGGTGCCATACCCGTCCGACTATAGTGCGGCTCGGTAGAGTAAAATAGATACATATATATAATGCATGTAGGACTCATTAGAATCATGTTCTGAACATTTTGGAGTGACGTAAGGTAGATATTATCCGTACACATTATTAGGATTAACTCTTCATCAAGAATATTATAAGAATCAGGAAGTACCAACAACATTGATAACATAATAATAAGAGGAGCAACCTCAACATCAATTGTTCCATAAGAAGGGAAACAATGCAAGTACTTCTAGCTTCTAAGAGTAGAGTATCTCTGGAAGATCGTTCATTGCATTATGTACAATCGGAGTCGTGCAAAAGAAGGAAAGGGATAGCCTCACATACCTTGTATATACTTCCCCAATATCAAGCTATGCAATTTTCACGACTGCTTAGTCTACAATAAGAGAAACGACACTATCATTATCATTTAAGCGTCATAACTATTGTGTATCGACCACAACCTATTTTACGATGAAACGGATAACACCTCCCCTATATATATGACTTCACACAAGTAAAAAATAATCACCAAACAGCCCAAACAACATCAATAATAATCAAATTGAGCCTCCCAAAATAGTCCACACACAACCTAATAACTCCATACATAAGACGACCACCATAGTCGTGTCAAATGACCCGGAAATGTTACGACGAACGACCAGCCCACAACCCTACATCTATATGGTGTTTATCCACACCCTTCCTCCTCCAAAACTCCACAATACAATAGTAAAACACGTATCCCAATAGCAACACAAAACAGTCCGTAAAACAGTCCGCTACAAGTGAATAACTCGAACTCACGGCTTCCGATCACCATCCCGTGAGTTCTTACAAGTATAAAACGAATTACCATGAATTTACAGCACAAAAAAATGGATGAAAGAGAGCAGTAAAATCACCTTACTTGCTGGATAACTCAGCCCTTATCTTGATTCTTCAAACCCTAGGGTTTACCCCCAATTTGAACTTGAAAGAGAGGGAAATCAATCAGGGTTTGTGGATAACTTTTGGGAGGAAGTTTGAAGGGGTTTAGGTCTGGTTATTTGTGAAATATAATGAGGGATATATTGCAGGATATAAGCCTTTTAATGGGCTCTTTGAATAACCCGAAATTGCCTCTTTTTGGGCTATCATTTAATCAAGTAGGTGACCCACCTACTTGTCACCTAGCAGCTTGTGCAGTCTCGCAAAAATATCTATATCTCTCTACTCCAATGTCGTATTGATAAGCGATTTAATGCATTGGAAACTAGACTCATAGATTTTCAATTTGGTGGGTAGATCACTCTGTAATTCCAAGTACATTGGGATAAAAGATTAATAATATTTGACCTAAAGTTTAAGTAAAACTATGAACCTAAGTTGCGACAACTCTTGTCGACTTTTGCTTCATAACTTGTTTGACTTCAAGACTATGATACAAATATTATATGATTCAAATAACTTAAACATGACTTCTTGAGAATATCAAGCACCCCCAGGTTTAACCAAAAATACGAGTTACAACATCCTTGATTCGTTTAACTTCTAATGCGTGTTAATCACTCTTATACACTCTTGTATCATTTAAGATCAATAGGATTAACTTCTTATCATCTCAAAGATAATCTCTTCTCATGTTTACGTCGATTAACTTATGGCATGAGCCAACGTACGTGAATATGGGTTGTAACATTTCCATCCGTTGTAGATCAAATTCCATGATTCTAATCTTAAATTCAACATTTAATTTTGAAATTTGTGGGTAGAAAATGGGAAAAATGGGATGAACTTCATAGACCAAATTGTTGAGTTTTGATTGGGTGTTTGACCTCCAATTTGGGAGATTCTTATATGGTTAAACTCGTGAGTGAATGGGGGTTCGGAAAATGTGAGTTTTACCCGATTCCGAGACGTGGGCCCGGAGGACTTTTTGGGCGAGTTTCCTAATTTCGCGTATTAGCTTAGAAATAACTAGCTATTTTGTTCCCTTGAAGTGTTATTTACATTATGTAATCAAATTTACTAGATTTGGGCCACCCAAAGTTGGATACTCGTGGCAAGAGTGTGGTATTTAGTTGATTAGCGCAGTCAAGGTAAGTGGCTTGCCTAATTCTGTGTTGGGGACTTCCCCTTAGGCATTTTTATACTGATTTTGTTACGTGGACGCTGTGTACGTGAGGTGATGAGTGCGCGCACGAGTCATTATTGCTAAAATCCTATTTTTACTTCCATGAAATCGATCATTTTCATTCATATATTATTGTTTCCTATCTTAATTAAGTAGATAGCTTGTAAGCATGCCTACATGTTCTTACTTGATTTCCTCTTATTTGCTACTAGTCGCACCATGCTTAGGTAGCTTTACTCTATACTTGCCTGTTATTTTCCTGGACTGTTTAATTACGTCGTAATTGACATACTTCTGCTTTGCATATTTAAATTGGGACTACGGACAGAGATCCGGGAGCTTTCCCCTTGTACTGCATTGCACATTTACTGTTGAGATATATGTTGTGCCGAGCCGAGGGATCTCTGTTTGTTATAAACTCTCCTAGTTTTCTTTAATCCTGTTTATCATTGCTCATCTATGTTTCACTGTTTTATATTTATATTGACTTGTTTTAAAAACTAAGTAGAGCCTCAACCTGACCTCGTCACTACTTGACTGGGGTTAGGCTTGGCACTTATGGAATACCGTATGTGGAGTACTCACACCCTTTCCTGCGCATGTTTTTCCCATGTGCAGATCCAGGTACCAGCACCCAGTATCGTGGCTAGGAGTCGTTCTAGCAGCTGCGAGGAGACCGCGAAGTAATTCTGCCGCGTCCGCAGAATCCCATGAGTCCCCTTCTACTCTAGTATAGGCATAGAGGACTTATGTATTTTTCATTATTTCATTGTATAGAGCTACATTTAGTACAGAGCTTGTGACTATCGTGACATTCCGGGTTTGGGAAGTGGAAGTGTACATGCTGAGCGGCTATGTTTATCTACTTGAGTTCTTTTCTGTCTTTATTTTATTGATTCTATTATTCTCCGCAAATTTTAGGCTTACCTAGTCGTAGAGACTAGGTACCGTCACGATACCTTTCGGAGGGCAAAACGGGTCGTGACAATACTAGAGTTTGGAATTGTAGAATTCTGTATTCTATGTCGTTCACTTGTTTTAACCACAATATATTTGAGCTATATGTTCGATATGTTTAAGGGGCTCTTTTTCTTGGGCATGTTGAAAGTGCAATTCTATTTTTGCGCTGTAGCATTGTGCAATCAGGAGAATGCTGCCATCTCGCTGCTCGTCTGCTTTTGCAACTGCTGCCCTGCAGTTTGGATATATACTGCGCTGTATGTGATGTTTTTATGTTTTTTTTTTTGTAAGAGGCCTTCACCTTGGTTCTGCATTGACTTGATATATTCACTTTATGCATGGCTAGATGATTATTGCTGTAGTGGTTTACTGCATTTCATGTGTTAGTACTCTAAGCAAGTGGAAGATTAATGTGACTTCTGTTCCATCTCATGCATCAGACCTAAAGGTAACCATTATACTATTAACTTGAACAAGTACCTCTAATTAACCTTTGATGCCATACAAACTAGATTAAATGCAACTAGGAATTAAAAAAGGAAGGCAGACAGATGCTAAATCTTGAAGGGTTGCAACTCTCAACCTCACCAGTAGTTGCAACTACATGAATTTACTAGCAGCAACAACAGAAAGATTGATTTTTGCCGAATCTTAAATAGGTATGAAGATAGTTACCAAAGACCATATTTTTCCATTCTAATAGCTGCATACACCCTTGCAAGGACAACAGAAAAACAAGAGCTCAACTAAGAGTATAAAGACAATAAAGCAACTCTGAGTTGTTAATAAAGAATGATATTTTTAAAGGCAAAGTAATTAAAGCATTGATACAAATGAAAGAGGCAGAAAAGTAGGAAAAGACCCCTTTGAAGCCAAAATATACATGAGGAACCACATCAAAGCCACATATAATCTACATTCTTTATCAATGATTGTATCATTCCTATTTCAGAATAAAAGTTTCATTCAGATATATAAAAGGCATGCCAAGTGCTCAATAAAAAATGAACCTGAGTGATGATACTCTCTACAATTACAAGTCAAAAAGGAAAAAACAGAGATTCTCATGATAGGAAATTTACAACAAATCGAATCAGGATCTCAAAACCTCCTCCTCGTCCTATCCCAGCAGCGTTTGGGAGCAGAAGGATCTTTAGCCGGTTTGGGCATATCATGAAAGTCCACCATTATGATCCTTCTCTTGGCATTTTTTTGCTCAGCAACCCTTTCCTCAAATTTTCTTTTACTTGATTCAAACTTCATTCCCGAACTCTTCATATCGTTGATGCTTTGTGTTGTTTTTTCCATTAATGGTCTTGCAACTGTAGAGCTTTGTGCTGGTTTTTGCATTGGTCTTGCAACTGTAGAACTTTGTGTTGTTTTCTGATTTGGTCT